>JAVJHY011771002.1:0-39104 GCA_035593235.1 Phascolosoma agassizii
GTCGCTAGCATGCGCCGAACCCTCAGTAGGGATCACGGCACTGTCGGCGACGAGGCGGAGCTCTTCGTTGGTGAGTTCTGCTCTGCTGAGGTTCTGGCTTCTTTGCAAGACCCGGATCCAGGCGGCGATCGCCCAGCGGTCGCCGGGTCTGATCTGTGCTGAGTAGCCGGACATCTGGCCGTAGCCGTTGGTAATCACATCAAACAGATAGCCGACCGGCATTTTGATCAGGCGGTCCTCGTGATAGCTCGGGGGCTGGCGAAAGCCGCGCTCGACGATCATGCCGCGGCCGCGACCGGCGCGGTCGTGACAGGGCATGCAATAAATGTTGAAGCGCTCTTCGCCGCGCTGGAGCAAGTCAGCGCTGAGCTGTACAGGCAGAGCGGAGACGAACTCGCCGTTGACCTCGACGCCGGTGAACAGCGGACCGTACGTCGGTAGCGATCCGCGCGCGACGGTGTGAGCCGGCGCCTGGCGCGAGCCGCGGCCATCGGGGAAGAAGGCGCTCCACTCGAGCGGTTCGAGCTTCGGCTGGTCGTGCATGTCCTGGCGGCAACCCGTCAGGAGCAGCGCGCCGCAGAGAACTGCGCCGAGTCGGATGCGAGCGCTCATGGGTGGAACACCTCGTTCAAGCTCAGCGGATCCATCGCGTCGAACAGTCCGTGGACGTGATCGCGCTCGTAGATCGGGTCGTACCACGGCACCAGCAGGAAGAACCGGTCGCGGCTCGCGTTGTCGAACTCGGGGACGTCGAAGACCGGGTGGTGCGGCCGCGGCAGTCCGTTGAGCGCCAGCATCCCGAACACCGCGGTCAGCGCGGCGAACAGGATCGTCATCTCGAACGTGATCACGATGAACGACGGCCAGCTGTTGAACGGACGGCCGCCGATGTTGAGCGGGTAGTGCACGGCGGACGCGTAGTACTGCATCCCGAAGCCGACGATCGCACCGGTGATGCCTCCGCCGAGGACGAGCTTGGCGAGCGGACTCTTGTGCCCGAGCGCCTCCCAAACCTCGTGCACAGGCAGCGGCGTGTACGCCTCCATCTTGCGATAGCCGGCGTCGCGACACGTGTGGATCGCGTCGAGCAACTTGTGCTCGTCAGGGAACTCGGCCAGGTAGCCGAAGCTGTCACCGCTCTGCGGCTTGGGCTTCCTCACTACTCGACCTCCTTGTAGCCGGACGCTTCCTCACCCGCTTCCGACTTGGGCACGAGCGTGCGCATTTCGAAGATCGAGATCATCGGGAGGAAGCGGATGAACAGGAACACGAGCGTGCCGAACAGCCCGATCGTTCCGATGTAGAGCATCCAGTCCCACTTCGTGCCCGCGTACATGTCCCACGAGCTCGGCAGGAAGTCGCGGCTGAGGCTCGTGACCACGATCACAAAGCGTTCGAGCCACATGCCGACGTTGACGATCAGGCAGATCACGAACAGCACGAGCACGTTCGAGCGTACGCGCTTGAACCAGAGCAGCTGGGGGATCGCGACATTGCACAGCATCAGCGACCAATACGCCCACCAGTACGGGCCGACCATGCGGCCCCACATCATCCCGCTCTCGTACTTGTTGCCGCTGTACCAGGCGAAGAACGCCTCCATCGCGTAGCCGTAGGCGACGATCAGATCGGTGGCGAGGATGATCTTCGCCATGTTCTGAAGGTGCCGCATCGTGATGAAGTCCTTCAGCCCGAAGAGTGCGCGCAGCGGAATCGCGAGCGTCATCACCATCGCGAAGCCCGAGTAGATCGCGCCCGCGACGAAGTACGGCGGCATGATCGTCGCGTGCCAGCCGGGGATGATGCTGACAGCGAAGTCGAAGCTGACGACCGTGTGTACCGAGACCACGAGTGGCGTCGCGAGGCCGGCGAGCAGGAGGTACGCGGTCTCGTACCGCTCCCAGTGCCGCGCCGCCCCGCGCCAACCGAGCGACAGCATCCCGTACACGACCTTGAACGGTCTGCTCTTCGCGCGATCACGGAGCGTCGCGAAGTCCGGGATCAGGCCGATGTACCAGAACAAGAGCGAGACGGTCGCATAGGTCGAGACCGCGAAGACGTCCCACAGCAGCGGGCTGCGGAACTGCGGCCACAGCGCCATCGTGTTCGGGTAGGGGAGCAGCCAGTACGCGAGCCACGGGCGCCCGACGTGCAACAGCGGGAAGATGCCCGCGCACATCACGGCGAAGATCGTCATCGCCTCGGCGAAGCGGTTGATCGACGTGCGCCACTCCTGCCGGAAGAGCAGCAGGATCGCGGAGATCAGCGTGCCGGCGTGGCCGATGCCGATCCACCAAACGAAGTTGATGATGGCGAAGCCCCAACCGACGGGGACGTTCAGCCCCCAGATCCCGACGCCGTCCGCGAGCAACTTGACGATCGCGATGAGCAGCACACTCGCCAGCGACAGACACACGCCGAGCCCGATCCACCATCCGCGCGGTGTGTCGCGCTTCAGGACGATCGACGTGATCTTGTCGGTGACGCTACCCAGGTCGTGCCCCGGTCCGATGACCGAAGGGCCCAGGTCGCGCGGATTGCCGGCCGCTTGCTGCAACTAGGTCGTCTCGAGTCTCGGGTTGGGGTTCGTGAGCTTGGCTAGGTAGGTCGTGCGCGGGCGCGTGCCGAGCTCCTCGAGCAATCCGTAGTGGTGCGGCTGCGTGCGGTCGGCCGAGACAGCGCTCGACTCGTCGTTGATGTCGCCGAAGACGATCGCCTGGGTCGGGCACGCCTGCATGCAGGCGCTGACGACCTCGCCGTCCTGGATCACGCGCTCTTCCTTCTTGGCCGTGATCCGCACCTGGTTGATGCGCTGCACGCAGTACGTGCACTTCTCCATGACTCCGCGCGAGCGCACCGTGACGTCCGGGTTGTTCGCGAGCTTGAGCGACTCGGTCTCGTAGTCCGAGTACTTGAAGAAGTTGAAGCGCCGCACCTTGTACGGGCAGTTGTTGGAGCAGTAGCGCGTGCCGACGCAGCGGTTGTAGACCATCTCGTTGAGGCCTTCGTCGCTGTGGGTCGTCGCTCCGACCGGACAAACCACTTCGCACGGCGCGTTCTCGCAGTGCATGCACGGCACCGGCTGGTGCAGCGCGCGCGTCCCCGCCGGATGAACGTCGTAGTAGCGGTCGATGCGGATCCAGTGCAGCTCGCGGCCGCGCGCCACTTCTTCCTTCCCGACGATCGGGATGTTGTTCTCCGATTGGCAGGCAACCATGCACGCGTTGCAGCCGATGCACGCGTTGAGGTCGATCACCATGCCCCACGCGTACCCGTTGTACTCGTGGTCGGGGTACATCGAGAGCTCGGACACGTCGTGGTCGTGCGCGCCTATCTCGTGCGGATCGACGCGGAAGCGATCGAACGTCGTGACGCGCACCGGGTCGCGACCCTCCATGCTGCTGTGATCCTGGACGCTCGCGAGCTCGACGGTGCGGCCGGTGAGCGACAGCGTCGCGCCGTCCGTGCTCCACGCCGCGTCGCTCGTGCGCAGGAGGTACGCGTCGAATCCGACGCCCGAGCCGAGTTGCCCCGCGCTTGTGCGACCGTATCCGAGGTGCAGCGTGATCGCGCCGTCAGCGTGCCCCGGCGTGATCCACACCGGCGCCTCGACGCTGCGTTCGCCCGCCCGGATCAGGACCACGTCGCCCGACTCCAAACCCTCGCCCTCGGCCGTTGCCGGGGACACGAGTGCCACGTTGTCCCAAGTCAAACGGGTGAGCGGACGCGGAGTTTCCTGCAGCCAGCCGTTGTTCGCGTAGCGGCCATCGAACGCGCTCGCATCCGGGCGCAGCAGGACTTCGAGGCCCGTGCCGGGAGCGTATTCGCCGACACCGTTCGCACCCGGGGCGAGCGTGAGCGCCTCGCTTCGCGTTCCGGCGACGACGCCGTCGTGCAGCGCGGTCTCCCAGGCAGGCTCGAATTCGGCATCGTCGAGACCGAGCTCGCGCTTCCAGTGCGCGCGCACCAGGTCGTACGCCGTTGCGCCGGTGTCGCCGTCGACCACCGCAAGCAGTTCGTGCACCGACTTCCCGCCGTACAACGGCGCGAACAGCGGTGGGACGATCGAAGCCGTGCCGTCGAACGCGAGCGCGTCGCTCCAGCTCTCGAGCGCGGGGGCTTCGGGAATGTGCCAGTGGCATAACCGCGAAGTCTCGTCGACGTGAGAGGCGAGGTGCGCGCGGAACGGCACGCTGCGGAGCGCGTCGTCGAACTCGAGGTTGGCCGGCGCGTCGTAGACCGGGTTGCCACCGACGATGAGCAGCGTCGTGACGCGCGCGTTGCGGATGTCATCGACGAGCGCAGAGATCGACTCGCCGTCATCGGCGTCGCTCGCGCCGACGGGCTCGATGTAATCGACGGTCGCCCCGACGTTCGAGAGCGTGTCATTGATGCGATGCGCGAGTGCATGGACCGCGGGCGTTTGCCACTCGCCGGCGACGACCAACCCGGCTCCCGTGTTGTCCTTCAGGTCGCGCGCGATTTCATCGGCGAGCGCGGTCAGCTCGGCCCCGATCTCGGGCGCGTCGACCGAGACTCCGACGCGATTCGCGAGCAGGCGCGCGAACGCCTCGACCAGTGTCGGTTTGACCGCCGCGCGGTGGTCCGCCATGGAGCCCGTCAGCGTGACCGAGCTCTCCACGGCGTAGAGCCGGTTCATCGGCGTCGCGGTGCCCTCGACCGAACGCGCCTTGCGCGCGGCCGCGAAGTCGCGCGCGTAGCGCACACCGCCGCTGCCGGTCGCGAGAAACTCGGCGTCGAGCGAGAGCACGACGCGTGCCTTTTCGAACGCGTAGCGCGGCTCGACATCGCGCCCGAAGACCTTGAGCGCTCCCGCACGCGACTGATCGCGATGCACTGGCGACCAGTGGTGGAGCGCCATCGCGGGGTAGCGTGCGGCGAGTGCCTCGAGCTGCGTGCGTCGCGTCGGCGACGTCGAGTCCGAGGCGAGGATCGCCAGGCCTTCGCCGCGCGTCGCGTCGATACCATCGAGTCGGCTCGAGAGCTCCGTGAGAAACGCATCCCAGGTCGAGATCTGCCCCGCGCGCAGGATCGAGTGCGAACGATCCGGGTCGTACAACCCGAGCACCGCCGCCTGCGCGAGTCCGTCCGTCGCGCCGAGGCTCGCCGGATGCTCGGGGTTGCCTTCAATCTTCGTCGGCCGCCCCATGTGGCTCTCGACCAGCACGCCAACGACGTCGGAGCCGGTCGCGAGCGTGGTCGCGAAGTGGCGCGGCTTGCCTGGAATCGCCTGCTCGGGCGAGTTCGCGAAGGGAACAATGACCTCGTCCGGCTGGCGCGTGCACGCGCCCAACCCCGCAACGGCGAGCGACGCGCCCATGCTGCGCAGGAAGTCGCGCCGGCCCAGCTCCGTGCCGAGGCGCGGTAGCTGCGACGGGAACCAACGCGTGAGAAAAGCGCGGAACGGTGCCGTCTCCGCGAGTTGTTCGAGCTTGCGCCAGAACGCCGGCCCGTGAACGGTCGCGAGCTCGTCGCGGATCGCGCGCACCTCGGCTTCGCTGACCTCCGGTACTGCCGCGAGGTCCAAGACGGGTTCTGCGACGTGCCCGTCTTGGTGCTCAGGAGCGAGCTCGAGGAGGTGGTCGTGTCGGCTCATCGGTGACACACCGAGCAGTTGGTCATGCTCTCCAGGTGATAGCGCTCGGCGAGTGCCGCGCGCTCCTCGGCCGACACGTCTTCCGGTCGCCACTCGGTCGAAAACACGTCCTTGCGATCGCGCACGAAGACCTCCGGATCGCGGTGGCACGACAGGCACCAATCCATGTTGAGCGTGTTCTCGCGCCAGGTGAGCGGCATCTCGTCGACCTGTCCGTGGCACGTCGTGCAGCCGATGCCCTTCGACACGTGGATCGAATGGTCGAAATAGGCGAAGTCCGGCAGGTCGTGCACGCGCACCCACTCGACCGGCTCGTCCGTGCGATAGCTCTCACGGATCGTCTCGAGCATCGGCGCGTCCTTCCACACGAGCGAGTGGCAGCCCATGCACGTCTTGGTCGGCGGAATGCCCGCGAACGCCGAGTCCTCGACGGACGTATGGCAGAAGCGGCAGTCGATCCCGAGGCCGGCGACGTGGTGCTTGTGACTGAACGGCACCGGCTGTTCACGCGCGACGTTGACCTGCGTGTTGTAGGGCGAACGTAGCAGCTGGTCCCAACCCCAAACGGCCGCACCCAGGAAGAACACGGCGCCGAAGATCGAGACCCTTGAGAGCGTGTTGAAACTGGGGTGGAAGATCTGAGCCATGACGCCTGGGGCTGCGAATTGGGCAAAGAGGATAGGGGGGTTGGTTCGGGCCGTCCAGGACGCTCGGGGGTTGTCGCAGTCCGTGTTCGTGGGCACGGCGAGCTCCGCTCGCGTCCTTAGGCGAACCCGGGAACGGCGACTTCTGGGCGTTCGTCAACCGATAGACGCGCAGCGCTTCGCGCTGCTGCGCCGCAGGCTCGCTTCGCTCGCGCGGCGCGGGGCAACGGACCAGGGGAGGACGCGGGGACCTGTCACCCGGGTGCGGCTTGCCGGCTGCGGGTAGCAGGGACATCCGGCGGCTTCTTTCCCGGGGACCGCTTCCCGGCGGCTGCTTTCGGGTCAGAGCTCGTCGAGGGAGCGCGGCCAGTCGTCCTTGAGAAGTTGGGACAGGGCGCGGTCCTTCAGGAGGCGGCCGCCGGTCTGGCAGCGGGCGCAGTAGTTGGTCTCATTGTCGGCGTAGGCGATGCGCTGGACCGGCGCGCCGCAGTCGGGGCAGGGTTCCTTGTAGCGGCCGTGAACGGCCATGCCGTCGCGGAAGGCGGTGACCTTCTCGGGGAAGCCGTCGCCGACTTCTTAGCGCAGGCGTTCCGTCCAGTCGGTGAGGACGGTGCGCACGCTCTCGAACAGGCGCGCGACCTCGTCGTCCGTCAGCCTCGACGTCCACTTCAGCGGCGAGAGGCGGGCGTGGTGCAGGATCTCGTCGGAGTAGGCGTTCCCGATACCGCTGAAGGCCTTCGGGTCGCAGAGCCAACGCTTGATCGTGTGGTTCTCGGCGCGGAGCCGGGTCGCGAAGGCCTCGGGGCCCGCCTCGAGCGGCTCGAGGCCGCCCGGGTCGTGGGCGGCGAGGGCCTCCTCACCCCGCACCAGGTGCAGGGACGCGCGCTTCTTGGTCCCGGCTTCGGTCAGAAGCAGGGTCCCGTGCTCGAAGTCGAAGGCCGCCAGCCCGATCCGCCCCGGCAGCCCCGCGCCGGGCTTCCGCCACCGGAAGCGCCCGGCGATCATTAAATGGAAGACGAGGTGGAGCTCGCCCTCGAGCTCGAGGACCACCCGCTTGCCGATGCGCCGCGCCCCGACCACTTTGCAGCCTTCGACGACCCCAATCGGCGGATCGACGGAACGGACTAGGAATGCGCTTTTGAGGCGCAAGCCCCGAAGCACGCGTCCCCCGATCGTGCGCTCGAGCGAGGTGACGTAGACGGTCACATCGGGCAGTTCGGGCATGGGGACAGGGTAGCCCGGTCGCCGCTCAGAAGTAGAAGGCGATCCAGCCCACGACCCGGTTCGCGTCGCCGTCCTCGAGGCCCACGTACTCCGTCGTCCACGCCAGGTACTCCACTCCGAAGCGCAGGGTCCCGTACCTCCACCGCGCGGCGACGTAGGGCACCGTGTTCTTGGCGAACTGGTTCGTCGCGAGGTCCCTGTCGTCCGGATCGTCGAAGGCGTACCCGGCGTACACGGTGCTGTGGTCGGTGGTGCGGTACGAGCCCTCGATCCAGCCCCCGTCGGACTGGATCTCGCGCATCGTCCCGAAGTTCACGCCCTGCAGGATCCCGCCGCGCACGTCGCGCAGGTTCTCACCCGTGAAGTACTCGCCCTGGACGGCGGCGCGCTCGCCAAAGAGCGGTAGGCCAAAGTCGAAGCCGGCGGACGAGGAGTCGAAGTCGGAGTCCCCGACCGGCGCGCCGCCTCCGGCGGTCCCCGGGTCGAAGCGCTCTTCGGCGCTGTGGGCCCAGACTCCCAGCTGGTATGCACCGCCCGCGCTCGTCTCGCCGTGGTATCCGACTCGCGCGTGAACCATGGGGCGGCCGGAGTTCTCGCCGCTGCGCAATCCGCCGAGCACGGCTTGGCCCCCGACCGCGCCGGTGAGTCCGATGCCGAAGTCGGTGATCAACTGTCCGGATCCGGCGTCGGTCGTGTGGCGTAGTGTGAGCTGGGGGCGTCGATCGCCGGTGTTGCCTGCACCCCACATCACGAGGTCGTTGTTCACGACCGGGTTGAGCGGAGAGATCGGGTCCCACGCCTGGCCCGCGAGCAGGCGCCAGTGACTCCACGTGAGGGTGAGATACGCGAGCCGCATTCGCAGCGCGTTGCGCGAGTCGGAGTCGGGCAGCCCGATGTTGTAGAAGTCGACCTCGACCTTGCCCTCGAGCTCCGGCCCGCCGAGGCCGTCCACCGTGCCGCCGTCGAAGGCGAGGCCGAGCCGTGTGAGTCGGGCGGACAGCGCGAACTCGGAGTCATTCTCATCCGCGACCGTTCCCGCGGGTACGCCGCCGGAGTCTTCCGAGCGGACGATGTAGGGAACCTGCGGGTCGTTCATTCGCGAGTCGTTGAACATCGCGTCCAAGCGCAGGAAGCCGTACAGCTTGAACGACGCTCCGGAGTTCGAGAGGTCGGCCAGGTCAGGCCGTCGTCGGGCGCGTTGTCCCCCTGCGCACCGACGGTAGCGGAACCGAAGACGAGGGCGCTGGTCAGAAGTGTGGCGCGCGCGCGGATACGATGCACGTGGAGCTGTCCTTGCCTGGGGCGTAGGCCGGTTCGAGGGCGGATCTCGGGGACAAGCGAAGCAGTCGGCCTTTCGCCGGTCAACTCCATTCGGCAGGCGCACCCGCGACGTGGGCAGCGTGCTTTCGCCGACCGAAGCGAACTGCGATCATTCGAGCGCGTTTCGCCCGTGGGGTTCCAAGAGACCGGCGAGGCCTGCCGTTACCGCGTCAGCCACCTCGATCGACGACTCCCGTGATGTCCACATGAAGATCTTTCCTTGCCACTCGCTGTTCGCCGGCCTCGCCGGACTCGCGCTCTTCTTCACGTTCTCGGTCTACGCTTCGGCGCCCGTGTCGAGCCCGCGCTCGATCGAACGCGTCGGACAGGAAGACGATTACGACGACCTGCGCGCTCGCGCCGAGGCCTTCCACGCACAGGGCGCGTACGCCCGTGCTCATGCGCTGTACGTCGAGGCGGAAGAGTTGGAGCTGACGGACGACGAGCGGCGCTGGGTTCGCTTCCGGATCGCCGATTCGAAGTGGCGCTCCGTCGCCGCGACCAACGAACGCGACCGCACGGAGCTCGAGCGCGCGCGCGAAGCGTTGACCGAGCTCCTGACAGAAGGCGATCCCGAGCGCGTCGACACGCGCGACCGGACGTGGGCGGAGATTCACGAGTCACTCGGTGAGTATCACTGGTCGCGCAAGGACGCGCGCGACTGGTCATCCGGTTGGGGGCACTACGCCGAGGCGCTCGGGTGGTGGGGGCGCTCGTCGGAGCTCGAACTCGCCAGGCGGCGCTATCTCGACATCGTGTTCGAGGCGGCGTTCCCTGCTTGGAACAAGTCGCGCGCGAATCGCGGCGGTTATGCGCCGAGCTTTCCGCGCGACGTGCTCGAGAACGCGGTCGAGATTGCGGTCGAGGAGACGGACGTAGCGACAACGCGCTTCCTGCTCGGAATGCACTTCGCGCGCAACGGGCGTAACCTCTCGTTCCGCGGTCGCGTCGAGCGTGAGCTCGGCGCTGTCATCGCGCTCGGCAAGTCGGACGCCAACGAGTTCTACGGCGAGGCGCTCTTCCAGCTCGCGATCTACCTGCAGAACTACGGTCGGCCCGAGCGCAGCGCGGACGGTACGTGGGTGTGGAGTCAGGACTTCGCGGGTGCGGTCGAGCTCTACCGTCGCATCGTGCGCGAGTTCCGGCGTGGTGAGGTGCACTCGTACGCGCAAGCCGAGCGGGCGATCGAAGAGATCACGTCGCCCGCCATCGGCGTTCGCGTCGGACAGTTCTTCCTGCCCGGATCCGACATTGGCTACGACATCAACTGGCGCAACGTCGAGTCCGTCGAACTCGCGCTGTATCGGACGAACCTCGTCGAGGACGTCGACGTCCGCCCCGATGCAATCGGTCAGTGGCTCGATTCGATCAACGTCCGGCGACTCGAAGCGCGCCGCCGCTGGACGCACACGCCCGAGAAGGAACCCGAGGCGCGCAGGCACCACCCGCATTCGGCGACGCTCACGCTCGACGATCCGCTCCCGCCGGGCGCCTATGTGCTTCAGGCGACCTCCGCCGGCAAGAGGGCACGCGCGCTTTTGCTCGTCAGCGACGTCGCGCTGACGACGAAGGCGACCGGCGATGGCGTGCTGGTTTGGATGACCGACGTCCTCAGCGGCGCCCCGATTCCGGATGCGAGCGTGAAGCTGTGGCGCACCTACCACGATGGGAGCGACTGGCGTGTCCGTGACTTCGTCGACAAAACAGGCGCCGACGGCACGTTCCAGGCGCGGTTCGCCGATGGCACGACCAAGCGTTCGAACTACCTGGTGGCCGCCAAGGCGGGCGAACGCACGACGTGGGCGCAGAGCGATGCATGGCCAGGGCTCTCGCCATCGCAGGAGTGGCGCATCTATGCGTACACGGACCGTGCGGCGTATCGCCCGGGCGACGAGGTCAACTGGAAGCTCGTGGCGCGTCGATACGACGGCCGCGCGTTCACGACGCCGAAGGACGAGAAGCTCGAGTGGCGGCTGAACGACCCGCAGGGCACCGAGGTGGCCAAGGGCAACTTCGATCTCGACGACTTCGGTTGCGCGACGGCCTCGTTCGAGACGGACGCGAAGATGACGCTCGGCGAGTATCACGTGCAGTTCACCGGGACGGTCGACAACCACTCGCAGTACGTCGGCGGTGCGACGCTCTTCCGTCTGGAGGAGTACAAGGCGCCTGAGTTCGAGGTCCAAGTGCGCGTCCCGGATCGTGGAGACGACGGAGCGCCCCGCGCGTATGTCGTCGGCGACACGATCGAGGTCGAGATCGACGCCAAGTACTACTTCGGCGCGCCGGTTGCCGAGGCGAACGTCGAGGTCTTCGTCTACCAGGCGAACTACTACCACCAGTGGAAGAAGGACCGCGAGTTTCCGTGGCTCTACGAGTCGCAGGGGCGCATGTCGTGGGGCGGCCAGGGCAACCAGATCGTGCGCCAGGTCCTTACGACCGATCGGGAAGGCCACGCGACGCTCTCGTTCGAGACGCCCCCCGACGTGCGCACCGACCTCGAGTACACGATCGAGGCGCGCGTCACGGACGCGTCGCGGCGCGAGATCATCGGCAACGGCAAGGTGCGCGTCACTCGCAACGAGTACTTCGCGCGCATCGAGGCGCAGCACGCGATCCATCGGCCGGGCGCGAAGATCGAGCTCGACATCGAGACCGTGGACGCGAACGGCAACGGCATCGAGACCGATGGTCGCGTCGAGGTCGCGCGCCAGCGCTGGGTCGAGGTTTGGACGAGCCCGACGGGCATCCGCAAGCGTCGCACGGAGTTCGAGGATCGCCGCGTTCCCGAGGGCTGGCAGGTCGTGTCGCGCGAGTACGAGCGCGAGGTCGTCGCGACCGTTTCGTTGCGCACGGACGCGGAGGGCGCAGCGAACTGGAACTTCACGCCGGACAGGGACGGCAGCTACCACGTGCTGTGGATCAGCGTCGACGGGCGTGGCGGCGACGTTCGCGGTGCGACGACCGTCGTCGTCGCCGACGAGAATTCGCGCGAGCTCGGCTTCTACTCCGGCGGCGTCGACATCCTGATCGACAAGGACACGCTCGCGATCGGCGAGGACGCGATCTTCGTGCTCAGCACGCCGGCGAGCGGCCGCTGGGTGCTCCTCACCGTCGAGTCGCAAACGCTCCAGCACCACGAGGTCGTGCACCTCGACGGCTCGGTCAAGCTGATGCGCCTCCCGATGACCGAAGAGCACGTGCCGAACATCTGGCTCGGCGCGGTCAGCGTGACAGACGGCCAGGCGTTCCACGATTCGGTGCGCCTGATCATTCCGCCCGCGAGACAGTTCCTCGACGTCGAGGTGGCGCACGAAGCCGATGTCGTCGAGCCCGGCTCTGCCGGCACGGTGAGCGTGACCGTGCGCGATCGAAACGGCGATCCGGTGCAGGTGCAGCTCTCGATCGGCGTCGTCGACGACTCGCTCGCCTACATCCAGAGTGACTACGCTGGCGACCCGCGCCAGTTCTTCTACGGCCAGCTCCGCGACCGGCGCGTGCGCACGGCGGGCTCGTTCCAGCACGGCGCCTACCGACGCTTCAAGAAGGACGGCGGCTATCGCGGCCCCGGCGACACGGTGCCGCCGCAGGAGCTGTACGAGCAAGAAGAGAGCAAGTCGGGGTCCGATGGCTTCTTCCTCGGCCGCGGTGCCAAGCGCGAGGACCTGGACGAATTGAGCGCGCTCGGATACAGCGGGAACGCGCCGGCCGCAACGAGCGCGCGCCAGATGGTCGCGAAAGAGTCCCTGAGCGATGGCGCGGCGAGCCCGGATGCGGGCGGGGGTGGTCCGGCGGTGCGCGTTCGCAGCGACTTCCGCGACACCGCGTTTTGGGCGCCGACCGTGCGCACCGATGCGGACGGCCACGCCACGATGTCGTTCGAGTACCCCGACTCGACGACGCGTTGGAAGACGACGGTGCGCGCCGTCGACCGCGCGACGCGCGTCGGCATGGGTGATGCGCTCACGAAGACGCGCCAGCCGATCATTGCCCGGCTCCAGGCGCCGCGCTTCTTCGTCGTTGGCGACGTCGTGACGCTGTCGGGCAACGTGAACAACAACACCGAGGTCGAGCGCAGCGTGCAGGTGTCGCTCGAAGCGACGGGGCTCGAGCTGCTCGGCCGCATCGTCGACGGCGAGCTCGTGACCGGCGATCAGGCGCCGCTCACCGTGGCCGCCGGCGGTCAGGCGCGTGTCGACTGGCGCGCGCGCATCGACGCACCCGGGAACGTGAAGCTCGTCCTGGCGGCCGCGGGTGAGGAGTACGGCGACGCGATCCAGCGCGAGCTGTTCGCATACCCGCACGGTATCGAGGCGCTCGTCGCCACCTCGGGACGCTTCGACGACGGCTCGATCCAGTTCGCGGTCGACCTGCCCGAGGAGCGCGCGGAGGGGACCACATCGCTGCGCGTTCAGGTGACGCCGAGCATCGCCGTGACGATGCTCGACGCGCTGCCGTACCTCGCGAACTACCCGTACGGATGCACCGAGCAGACGCTGTAACGCTTCTTGCCCAGCGACATCGTGTCGAAGACGCTCGAGGACTTCGGTATGCCGGCGGGCGACGCGATGACGCGCGTGTTCGGCGGCATCGAGCGCGACTTCGTGGACAAGACGCACCCGGACGGGAAGCGCTCGCTCGAACAGCTCGATCGCATGACCGGGGACGGGCTCGACCGCCTGTACGACTTCCAGCACGCCGATGGCGGCTGGTCGTGGTGGAAGACGGGCGACAGCGATCACTTCATGACCGCGTACGTGCTCTGGGGTCTGTCGCTCGCGAGGGACGCCGGCCTCGACGTGCGCACGGGTGTGCTCGAGCGCGCATCGACGTGGCTCGCGCGCGAGCTGGTCGAGGAGGAATGGAACGTCGACTTGCAGGCGTGGATGCTGCACGCGCTCGCGGTTCACGCGCAGGGCGGCGGCCGCGGCGCGTCGGACACGAACGAGTGGACAGACAAGGCGTTTGCGAACCTGTGGGACAAACGCGACCGCCTCAACGCGTACGGCCGTGCGCTCGTCGCGCTCTCGGCGAACGCGCTCGGCCGCGAGACCGAGGCACTCGCGATGCTAGACATCCTGATGAACGGCGCGATCGTCGACGAGAGTCCGGACACGTCGATCGTGCAGGTCGGCGCGCAGACATCGCGCGACTACGTGCTGAAGACGGCGCACTTCGGCGACGACGGCATCGGCTATCGCTGGTCCGACGGCGGCGTCGAGGCGACGGCGTTCTCGCTGCGCGCGCTCGTTGCCATCGATCCGAAGCACGAGCTCGTCGAGCCGCTCGCCAATTGGCTCGTCCAGAACCGCCGCGGGGCGCAGTGGTCGAACACGCGCGACACGGCGATCACGGTGCTCGCGCTCAACGACTACCTGCGCGCGACAAAGCAGCTCGGCTCGAGCGTCGCCTATAGCGTCTCGGTCAATGGCCGGGACGTCGCGTCCGTCGAGCTGAGCCCGGACGAGATGCTGCGCGCGCCGAGCGAGTTTGACATCGACCCCGAGTGGCTGCGCGCGGGACCGAACGATGTGCGGATCGAGAAAACGAGCGGTGAAGGGCCGCTCTACTTCGCCGCCCATGCCCGCTTCTTCAGCGAGGAGGAGCCGATTCCCGCGCGAGGCAATGTGCTGTTCGCACGTCGCGAGTACTTCAAGCTCGTGGGGCGCCCGACCTTGCTCGGCGGCTTCGTGTACGACCGCGTCGCACTCCGCGACGGCGACTCGGTGGTGAGCGGCGAGCGCATCGAGGTCGTCCTGACCGTCGAGGCGAAGAACAACCTCGAGTACCTGATGTTCGAGGACTTGAAGCCCGCGGGCTTCGAGGCCGTGCAGCTGCGCAGTGGCGAGTCGATGGTCGCGCGCGAGATGAAGCAGGGCGAGGTCGAACGCCAGTTGGTCGGCGAACGCGACGCGACGGTGAGGAACTCGAACGACGCGCGCCTCTTCACGGGCGCGTACACGGGACACTCACGCGCCCTGCACCAAGAGCTGCGTGACCGGAAAGTTGCGTTCTTCGCCGACCGCCTCGACGACGGGTTCTGGGAGATGCGTTACGAGCTTCGCGCCGAGGCGCCCGGCGAGTTTCATGCGCTCCCGCTCCTGGGAGAGGCGATGTACGTACCGGAAGTGCAATGCAACTCGGAAGAACTGCGCGTGACCGTGCTCGATCGCGAGGGCGACTGAGCCGGGCTCGATTGCCGGTCCTGCGCAGTCCGGCTAAGATCGACCATGGAGGTTTGGAGATGCATACGGACACGGTCGAAGGTCACGCAGAGATCCGCGAGTTGTTGAGTTCACTCACTTCCGACCTCCGTGTGCGCGCGGCGTTCGTGTGCCGGCGCGCGCGTGGCGATGAGGACCGAGCGGAGACGCTCGCGCTCTACCTCGACGGCAAGTTCCTCGAGAACCGCACTTATCCGCTCGCCGGTACGCCGTGCGAGCGGGTCTACGAACGCGGAATCGTCTACCACTCGCACGCCCTCGCGAGCATCTACCCCGAAGACAAGCTGCTGGACGAGTGGGGCGTTGACAGCTACCTCGGCGTCGGCGTCGAAGGGCAGGATGGCGAGCCGATCGGCCACGTTGGGGTCCTGCACGATCACGAGTTCGACGAGCCCGCGGTCGTCGAAACCGCCGTGCGGCTCGTAGCGCACCACGTCGCGGAACTGATCTAGGGCCAGCGCGGAGCCGAGTCCGTCTCACCCGTTGAGGCGCGTCGTGTTGCCGAAGATCCACGCGGCGGTCACGACTGCGCTCGTGAACGGATAGAGGAACGCTGCCGTGACGAGGTCGTCGCCCTGCACGCCGCGGGCGAACGCGTAGGCCGCGAACGCGGTGAGCGGAAAGGCGAGCGTCGCGAAGAGATCCCAGTCGCGGACCGGCCCGAGGTCTGGGTTGAACGTGATGGCGAAGACGAGGAGGCCGGCCGTCGCGATCGCGAGGAAGCGGAGCGCCCGGTCCGGACGGACACGCTCGGATCTGGGACGGAGGAGCGCGGCGGCGAGCAGGGGTAGCGCAAGAGGCGCGATCAGCATCAGCTCGTTGAGGAGATCGCTGAGGTGGCGGAGCGAGAACAGCGCCGCGCGCTCGGTGCGGAGCGCTGTTCGGAACAGCGGGAGGAAGTAGCGCTCGTCCACGCCACCGAGTTCGTCGGTCAGGAGGTGGCTCGGTCCGTGTCCAGCAAGGGTGAGCCACATGGCGACGAGCGCGATGGGGAGCACGAACGCGCACGCCGCGGTCGCGAAGCGCCCGCTCCGTGCTCCGCTTCCGCCGCCCGACCAAACGAGGTAAGCGAGTGAGGGACCGGCGAACAACGCGAGTGGGTGCACACAGCCCGCTACGCCGAGCAGAAACGCGGGCGCCGCGATGCGCTGCCCGTCGCGCAGATACGCGACTCCGGAGGCGAGGAACACGACAACGGCGAGCGAGGCAAGCGCGTAGTTCTCCGCGTACCCGAAGAAGATCTGCATCGAGCCACACGTGAGCAGCGCGCCGACGAACAGCCTGCGCGCGGCGCCGTCGAGTCCTAGCGAGCGCGCCATGCGTCCCGGCATGAACACGTAGGCCAAACCCGCTGCGGAACTCGTCCAAACGAAGGCCCATTCCGCGGTCTCCAGTTTGACGAACGATGAGAGCAGTCGATGGGCTCCCGACTGGATCCCGATCGCGAGCGGCTGTCTCCAGGTCAGCGTGAAGCCGTTCGCGATGTCCCGAACGAGGTCGGCGCTGTCGCCCAAGTAGAAGTTCTGACACCGGAAGCCGACGAACAATGCGGTGCAGAGACCGAGCAGGAGCGCGAGGCGCACCGAGCGCCGCATGACTGCGAGGAACGATTGGCTCGCGTCGACGAACTGCATGCACACGCGACGGAGCGCCGGAACCAGCACGACAAGGATCGCGCCGCCCAGCAACAAGTAGCGCAGTGACTGCGGAGTGCGTCGAAAGCCCGCGAACCCGAATGCGTCGGAAAGGCGCGCGCGCGCAAGCAGGAGGTGTGCGACGAGCAGGGCGACCGGGAAGCCGATGATCCAAAGGCGAAGAAGAAACGAACTGCGTGCGGCCGACGAGAGGTGGGCGTCACGGGGCCGCGCCGCGCGCGCGGCGCCGGGCATGACATGGGGCGTGATCGACACGGTGAGGAGCCTCGTGCGAGGCGCGCGATTCCTTTCCGTCGTGCTTCATTCTGTTGCACGCTTTGTTGCCATCCGAAGACGCGAATTCGTTACGTCGATCGGAAACGACGAATTGGAGAACTGCTGCAACGCGAGCGCGCTCGAGAACAAGCACGCCTCGACAGGCCTCCTCACCGGCGGTGCGCCCGGGCGTCCGATCCGCGTTCCAACAAGCTCTTCGAGCGGTGCTCGGCCCGCTGATCCGAGCACTTGACGGGAAGCGCCGGGCGCGCGCTTGTTCGTTCTCCTGGCGGATGATGCAATCGCCGCGCACGTGCGCTCCCCCGACCTTCACACGATCTCGCCCACGCAGGCGAACACCGAACCCGCTCGCGCTGAGCTCGAAGCCGTGCGTCAGGCGGTGGACGCTGGACGAGCGCAGGCCGGCCTCCCCGTGCACGGCGAGGCGTTCTGGCGCTGGCGCCTCGCGAACCCGGGCGGCGTTTGTGCCGGTGTTGCGCGGAACGACGACCACGTGCGCGCCGCCGTCGTTGGCGTCCGACATCGGGTGCGCCTCGACGGCGAGGACGTCGATTGGGTCGAGGTCGTCGAGACGTTCAACGACTTCGCGGCGGGCCGCGGCTTGGCACGGACCGGAGCGCACTCGGCGCTGTGCACGGAGTTCGCGCGCGAGTTCGGGGGCCGCGCCCCCGATGGTGCGAACGTGTTCTACGGCTTACCGACGCGTCGCGCGCATCGCTTCGAGCTCGCGCGGTTGCGCTCGGAGATCCTGCGCTCGGAGAACGCGCTCGTCATCGCACCGTCGTCCGTCACCTGGGTGGCGCCGGGCGTCGACGTCGAGGAGGTCGACGCCTTTTCCGACGAGATCGCGACCGCGTTCGAGCGCTTCGCCGACGGACGCGGAGCCGTGCACGTGCGCGATGCTGCGCGCCTGAACTGGCGCTTCAAGGCGCACCCCGAGCGAACCTACCGCATCGCGCTCGCGCGCTCAGGCGGCGAGCTCGTGGGCTATGCGGTCTATCGCCGCGGTTCGTACTCGGGATTCGAGGGGGGAGTGCTCGCCGATTGGATGGTGCGTCCCGAGGAGCGCGACGTGATGCAGGGCCTGCTCTTGTGGGCGGGCGATGCGGCGCGGAGCGACGGCTACGACCTGCTCGTCACGAACGTCGCGAACCAGGCGGGCGAGTTCGGCGCGTTCCAGGGCGTCGGTTTCCGTGTCTTCGGGACAAACGAGTACCTCACGTTCCGCAGCTTCCAGAAGCCCTACATCATGAGCTGGCTCTTCGGTCACTGGTACTACACCCTCGGCGACTCGGAGCGCGGCTGATGCCCGACTACGACATCCGTCCATACCGCGCGGGCGATGAGCAGGGCATCCTCGACACGTTCAACGTCGTCTTCGGGGAGGGCGTCGAGAACTACGATCCGCGCACGCTCGACGAGTGGCGCTGGGCCTTCGATCGCAATCCGGCCGGCCGCCGCATCTGGGTCGCCGAAGCCGACGGCGCGATCGTCGCGCAGTGCACCGCGCTCCCGTACCGCGTGAACCTCGACGGGGTGCGTGCGACGATCACGCAGGGCGTCGATTCGATGGTGCATCCCGAGCACCGTCGCGGCTTGCGACGGCCGGGGCTCTTCGTAGCGACCGCGAAGCCGTTCTTCCGCGAGTTCGGCGGGCTCGGCAAGGACGCGCTGCACTACGGCTGGCCGGTCGAGCCCGCGTGGCGCATTGGCCGCACGTTCCTCGGCTACGAGATCATCACGACGCAGAACATCCACTTCCGCTCGCCCGGCGCCGGGAGCCGCGATCTACCGACGGGCGTCGAACGCATCGAGCGCTTCGACGGCGCGGCCGAACGACTCTACGACCGGTGTCGTGGCGAGTGGGGGCTCTCCGTCGTGCGCGACGCGGAGTACCTGAACTGGCGCTTCATCGATAACCCGCGCTACGACTACCACGTGTTCAGCGTTCGGAGTGGTGACGAGCTGCGCGGCTATGCCGTGTTCCGCACCGCGGACTCGCCGCGTCCGAACAGCGGTCTGGTCGTCGATTGGCTCGTTCCGCCGGACGATCCGGAGGCTGCGACGCTCCTGCGCGAGGCGTTTCTCGCCCAAGCGCGCGTCGACGGCGCCGAGGCCGTGCTCGCCGTCTTTCCCGAGTGGTCGCCGTGGTTCCAGCGCTTCCAGGAGTGGGGCTGGGTCGTGTATGCGAGCGACTACCTTCTCATCGGGATCATCCAGAGCCCGCGCTACGACACCTGGTGGCTGCGCGAACATTGGTGGTACCAACTCGCCGAGCTCGACGCGATCTGACGTTCGGCGACGGATTATCGAGGTCGTTTGGCGTCGAGCGGCATCACGGCAGCGAAGCCGTCATGAACGTCTCCGAACCCACACCCTCCGGCGCGCTGCTCGAAGAGAGCGAATGGCTGCACGCCCTCGCGCGACGCCTTGTGCGCGATCCTGCGCTGGCGGGAGACGCGGCGCAGCAAACGCTGCTTTCCGAAGCGGGCGAGTCGCCGCTCACGCAGACGGACGATTCCGCGCGGTTCCTGATCCTCTATCGCGGAAACCAAATCGTGAGCCGCGTACCGCTCAAACTCGTCGCGGGAGAAGTCAACGAGATCCGGCTGTGACCCGCGTGACGTTCAGGGGCGTGTGAACGGCTTCGCCGACTCGTACAGCGCTAGCCGTTCGCGATAGCGCCGTACGATTCCGCGCGTCCGCGCCGCGGTTCCGAGCCGGATCGCGCGTTGCTCGGCGCGCACCGCATCCTCGAAGCGATCGGTCCGCGCGTAGGCGGCCGCGAGCACGTCCATCTGTTTCGCGCTGTTGCTCCGCGTCCACTGAACGACGCTCTCCGCCAGGCGCACGGCCTCCGTTCCGTTGCGGCGCGCCGCGTCTGGGCAGGTGGCGAGGAACCAGGCGAGCTCGCCCGTGAGCGTGACCGATCGCGGGCGGGCGGCGAGTCCGTCGCGAAGCGTCTTCTCCGCGATCTCGAACTGCGCGCGATCGAACTCGGAGTTAGCCAGCCGGACGACAAGGTCGTCGCGCGTGTCGTCGAGCGCGAGTGCTCGTCTCCAAGCCGCCTGCGCTCCGGCGACGTCGTCGCGACGGTCGAGAGCGTTGCCGAGCTCCGCGAAGGCGTCGACGTTCCTCGGATTGAGCTCGGTTGCGACGCGAAACTCCTGGGCCGCCGCTTCGAAACGCTTCGCGTTCGTGAGCGCGCGCCCGTAACTCACGCGGAAATCGGACATCGCGGGTTGGGCCTCGACGGCGCGTGCAAAGAGCTCGAGCGCCTCGTCATCCTCGTCCCCCTGTGCGAGCACGAGCGCCAAGTGGTGCAGTGCGGTTCCGCTGTCCGGATGCTTCTCGAGCGCGATGCGCAGGACGGTCTCGGCGTCCTCTCGCCGCCCCATGCGCTGGTACGCGGTTGCCAGGCTCGAACGCGTATCGACGTATCCCGGATGATCGGCGAGGATGAGTTCGAACTGCTCGGCGGCGAGGTCGAAACGCTCCTGCCGCATGTACGTGTGTCCGATCAGATTACGCACCGCTTCCTCGTTCGGATTGACATCGAGGTAGTGGTTCTTCAGCAGCGCCTCCGCTTCGTCGAGGCGACCGGTGTCCCACATGTTGCGGATGCGGCGCGTCATGACCGATGACGCGCGCATCGTGCGGCGCAGCTTGCGCTTGATCGGATCGTCGGGGGTGAACTCCGTCTGCCGCTGCCCGTAGAGGCGCAGATGCTGGGCGGCCTCCTCCATTCGGCCGACGCCACGCAAGAGCATGGCGAGCTCGTAGTGCGCAGCAGCGAAATTGGGCTCGAGCGCGACGGCCTTCTCGAAGTGCGCGATCGCCTCGTCCGGCTGATCGTCCATCGCCGCGCAGCGGCCGAGTCCTGCGTACGCGGATGCCAGCTTCGGGTCGTGTTCGATCGCCTGTCGAAACAGCTCGATCGCGCGCGGGCGATCCGCTTCGACGAGCAGCCCGGCCAGTTCGACGCTCGCGGGCGGATAGTCACGCAGGGTGATCGCCTTCTCGAGCATCTCGATCGCGGGCTCGAACGCACTCGCACGCTTGTAGCTCAGGCCAGCGTAGTACCACCAGCGGAACGGGCTCTTCTTGTCGAGCTTCGCGGCGCGGACGAAGCACGCGGCCGCGGCGTGGTTGAACTTGTAGCCAAAGTAGACCTTGCCAAGGTCTCCGACGGTCGACGCGCTGTCCGGCGACTCGAGCGCGACCGTTCGGACCGTCTCGATCTCTTCGCGCACGGCCTCCGACAGCGTCTCGATGTTGACGACCGGTGGCCAGATCTCGTCTTGGTGGTCCTCGTTCGCGAGGGCGTGTGCGGGAAACGAAGCGAGCAGCGCCGCGGTTCCCACCCTGCGCGCGCTGAGCGCCAGCCGAAGAGCGCTACTCGGCTTCACTCGACTCCCCAGCGTCATTCGCCGCATCGGGATCCGGCGGGCGCACACGAACCGTCGTGGAAGTCCGCGGTTCGAGACCCTCTAGCGGGACGACGCCGCGCCCCGGGAAAGAGACGGACGCCGAGCGGATCGAGAGCTTGTCCGACCAGCCGAAGTGTGCGCGTGGGTCGCGCGCCGAGCAGTAGCTCGTGTCCGTGCGGATGGTGTGGACGAGTGCCGTGCCGTCGGAGAGTTCGATGCGGAGGCTCGCGCCGTAGGCATCGCGTCCGAACGAGTCGTCGATCACGCGTACGACGAGCCAATTCGTCGACCCCGCGAGGTCGTTGCGGAACAGGCGCGCGGGGCCGCTGCTGTTCGTAACGACCAGATCGATGTCGCCGTCGTTGTCGATATCCCCGGTCGCGACACCGCGGCTGACTTCGGAGAGCGCGAGCGCGGCGCCCGCATTCACCGACTGGTCTACGAAGCCCTTCGCGCCCTGCATCATCAGCTGGTTGGGCTGGCGATAGGGATATGGCTCGTCGCCCTGGGACTCCTCCATCGAGACGGCGCCGTTCGCGATGAACAGGTCGAGCCTGCCGTTGTGGTCGAAGTCCGCGAACGCGGTTCCGAACCCGGTCGCGAATCGACTCGGCGCGCCGAGCCCAGCGCGCCCCGTGCGATCGGCAAAGAAGCCGGAGCCGAGGTTCTCGTACAGCGTGTTCGTCTCGCCCGCGAGGTGGGTCACGAAGATGTCGTCGTCACCATCTACGTCGAAGTCCCCGACCGCGACGCCCATGCCCGCTTCCGCCTGGCCCGCGTTGTTCACCGATGCTCCGCTCAGGAGGCCGGCGTTCTGGAAGCGTCCCCCTTCGTTCATCCAGAGCTGGTTCGGATCGCCGTCATTCGCGACGTAGATGTCGAGCCACCCGTTTCCGTCGAAGTCCGACACACCGACGCCGAGCCCGTGCCCGTACTCGCGGAAGATGCCGACGGCCTGCGACACATCCTCGAACTTGCCGTCTCCGAGATTGCGATACAGGTGGTCCGGCACAGCCGGATACGCGTCCGGGCCGCAGTAGTCGTGGCGCCCGGACGTGCCCTGGCAGTTCTTGTCCGTGGCGGTCGAGTACTCCGCGTAGGCGGTGACGAAGAGGTCGAGCAGCCCGTC
This sequence comes from Phascolosoma agassizii, assembly GCA_035593235.1. NCBI lineage: Eukaryota > Metazoa > Annelida > Sipuncula > Phascolosomatiformes > Phascolosomatidae > Phascolosoma > Phascolosoma agassizii. Next base: position 22,520 of record JAVJHY011771002.1, read on the forward strand.
GCGGTCGTAGTCGACGAACGCCGCGCTCGTGGTCCAGCGCGTGTCATCGATGCCGGCCTTCGCGCTCCCGTCCGTGAACGTTCCGTCGCCGTTGTTCACGTACAGCGCGTCAGGGCCGAGGTTCGTCACGAAGAGATCGACGTCGCCGTCGTTGTCGATATCACCGGTCGCGACGCCCTGCGCGTAGCTGGTGTTCCCCGTCCCCGATTCCTCGGTGACGTCCGTGAAACGCAGCTCGCCCATCCCGTCCGACGAGATGAGCTCGTTGCGGAAGAGGCGATTGCGCGGCGGCAGCGGAACGCGCGGTGCGAAAACCGCGTCCTCGATGCTCTTCTCCGGGTTCAGGACGTGGCCCTGTAGACAATAGACGTCGAGGTCCCCGTCGTTGTCGTAGTCGAGCAGCGCGAGCCCCGCCGACGACACCTCGGGAAAGAAGAACTCGCCCGTGCTCCCGAGGAAGTGCTCGAAGTCGAGCCCGGTCGCTGTGGCGACTTCGGTGAACGTAGGGGTGGCGACCCCCGCCTCCTCGACGCGCTCGTCGTCTTGAGGCGCAGCTGCGACTCGACCCGAGCTGAGACTCCAGCTCGTGGAAGCGATCGCGACGACGGCGAGGGCGACATGCGCCGGTGCCGTCGGGCGGGGGGTGGACGCGCGACTGCCAGGCATTCAGGGAGAGGCTACCGGCGCGGCACCGGAGCCTTACGCCCAGTCTACGTTCGCCCGGCTTGCAGCGGTCAAACTGCGCGTGGAATCAGGGACGAGCGAGGCAGAAGAGCCAGCGTTCGCCGCGCAGGAATAGCGCGTCGCCGACCGCCACCGGCGACGCGCTCAGGCGATCGGCGAGTGTGTTACGAGCGAGGACGCGCGGCGGGTGGGTGGGGTCGGGCTCGTGGCTCAGCACAACCGTGAGTCCCGACCGATCCACGACGTAGAGGCGCGCCGGTTCCGACGCGATCCCGAGCGGGGACGCGTAGACGTCCCGCACTCCGTCGATCCGGAGCGAGCGCGTGGGTTGCGCGCCCGTCTCGGGATCCAGGCGCGCCAGGATGCCTTGGTAGTGCTGCAGGATGTAGATTCCGTTGTCGAACGCGAGCGGGGACGGCACGTACGGCGTCGACCGGCGGCGGACCCAGGCAACGCGGTCAGTGCTGCTGATGTCGCCCCGCGCGCCGTCGAGCCGGATGGCGAGCATCGCCTGCTTCTCGTAGCTGCTAGCGGCGAACACGATCCCGTTCGACACGACCGGTGTGGCAACGACGTTGTGGGAGAGCCCCGCGCACTCCCAGATCACGGTCCCGTCGTCGAGGTCGTACGCGCGGATACGATTCGTTCCGGCGACGATCGCCTGAGCCCTGCCGTCGTGCTCGACGATCACGGGCGACGTCCACGAGGTGACTTCGTCGCGCTCGGCCCGCCAACGTTCCTCGCCCGTGCGCTTGTCGAACGCGACGACGAACGACCCCTGCTCGTGATCCCAGTTGACGACCAGCGTTTCGCCGAAGAGCGCGGGCGAGCTGCCTTCGCCGTGCCCGTGCTTGGTCTGCATGTCGCCAATGTCGGCGTCCCAAACCACGTTGCCCTCCGTGTCGAGCGCGAACAACCCGGCGGATCCGAAGGGCGCGAAGACGTGTTCGCCGTCCGTCACGGGAGACGCCGACGCGTAGGTCCCCGTTGTGTGTCCGCCTTCGTGCGGGATCGTTTCGCGCAACGTGCGTGTCCACAGGACGTCGCCCGACTTCGCGTCAATCGCGAGCGCTAGGAAGCGGTGGGTTTGCTTCACCCGGACGTTGTCATGCGCGCCGGGCGCGTCGTCAGGGAGCGGAGCGAACGGCTCGCCGACGGGAACCGCCGCCGTCACATATACAACGCCGTTCGCCACGACCGGCGTCGAATGTCCGCGGCCGGGGAGCGCGGTCTTCCAGCGCACGTTCTTTGTCTCGCTCCACTCGAGCGGAGGGGTCGCATCCGGAGCGATGCCCGTGCCGAGCGGCCCGCGCCACGACGGCCATTCGACACTGCGAGCGGCCGGCGCGTCCGCGTCGTGCGTCTGCGCGGACGTACCGCCGCACGCCGTCAGCGCCGTGATGCCGATCGCGAGGAAGCGCGTCACTTCGAGTCCCGGCTCGCGAGGAGTCCTTCGATGCGTTGCAGGCTGTCGCGGATCGAGACGAGCACCTCGCCGTTCGAATCGAGCTGCGCGTCGGGCGCTTCGGGGCGCGGCGTCGCTGCTCCGTATCCGACCACGCGGTCACGCGCGTCGAGCACCGCGTCGCGGAACTCGAGCGCGTCCACGATACCGGCGAGCGATGCGTCGGCTTGTCCCTGCGGCGCGCCTGCGCCCGCGGTCTCGATCTTCAGCGACGCGAGTCCGAGGTGTCGAAGCAGCGGGCCCTCGTTCACCGTGAGATCCTGGATCTTGTCGAGCGGGATGTTCTTCTCGACGCGGAAGATGTAGCCCTTGCGAACATGCAGGCCGCGGTCGGTCAGGTCGCACTGGAGTCGTTCGAAGCCGAGCCGACACACGCGCTGGCCGAGGCCGAGCGCCCAAAACGGGAGCACGATCCAGCCGACGATGGTGACGACGCAAAGGATGACTCCGTGGATCCACCAGTAGAACTTCAGCTTCTCGTCGAAGACCGCCGCTCGTAGCACCGTTTCGTTGCGCATCGTTCGTCTCTCCAATCAGGGTTGCGCCCAGCCGCGCGCGCGCGTCACCGCGTCGCGCCATTGCTCGATGCGCGCGCCACGCTCCTTCGGGCGCATGTTCGGCCGGAACTCGCGGTCGAGCACCCAATTGCGCTCGACGTCCTTCTGACTCTTCCAGAACCCGATCGCCAGCCCGGCGAGATAGGCGGCGCCGAGGGCGGTCGTCTCGTTCACCTTCGGCCGCACGACCTTGCGACCGAGGATGTCGGCTTGGAACGGGAGCAGCGCGTCGTTGACGGTCGCTCCGCCGTCCACGCGCAATCCTCGCACGGGAAGGTCGGCGTCCTTCGCCATGGCCTGTGCGACGTCGAGCGATTGGAAACACATCGCTTCGATCGCGGCGCGCGCGATGTGCCCACGCGTCGTTCCGCGCTCGATGCCCACGATCGTCCCGCGCGCGTATGGGTCCCAGTACGGTGTCCCGAGTCCGACGAACGCGGGCACGAACACGACGCCGCCGCTATCCGGAACGGACGCCGCGAGCCGCTCGACGTCGCCCGAGTCGCGCAGGATTCCGAGGCCGTCGCGCAGCCACTGAACGGCCGCCCCGCCGACGAACACGGAACCCTCGAGGCAGTACGTCACCTTGCCACCGACGCTCCATCCGATCGTCGTGAGCAGGCCGTTCTTCGAACGCACCGCGTCTGTGCCGGTGTTCATGAGAAGGAAGCAGCCGGTGCCGTAGGTGTTCTTCACCATCCCGCGGCGGAAGCAGCCCTGACCGAACGTTGCCGCCTGCTGGTCGCCCGCGATGCCCGTGATCGGAATCGCGCGGCCGAAGAGCTTCGGATCGGTCGTGCCGAAGTCGCCGCTCGAATCGCGCACCTCGGGCAGCATTTCGCGCGGCACGTCGAGGATCCCCAGCAACTCGTCGTCCCAGTCGAGCCGGTGGATGTTGTAGAGCAACGTGCGGCTGGCGTTGCTCGGGTCTGTTGCGTGCACCGCGCCGTTCGTGAGGCGCCAGAGCAGGAACGTGTCGATCGTGCCAGCGAGGATCTCGCCGCGCCTCGCGCGACGGCGCAGCCCTTTGTCGCGGTCGAGCAGGTGCTTGATCTTCGTGCCCGAGAAGTAGGGGTCGAGGACGAGGCCGGTCTTGCGTCGGAACTTGCGCTCGAGTCCGTCCGCCTTCAGGCGCTCGCAGATCTTCGACGAAATGCGGCTTTGCCAAACGATCGCATTGGCCACCGGCCGCCCGCTGTCGCGCTCCCAGAGAACGATCGTCTCGCGCTGGTTCGTGATGCCGATCGCCGCCACATCGCGCGCCGTCGCCTTGGCGCGCTTCAGCGCAGCGCGCGCGGTCGAGAGCTGCGTCTTCCAAATCGCCTCGGGATCGTGCTCGACATGGCCGGGCGACGGAAAGAGCTGCGGGAACTCCTTCTGCGCGGAGGACTTCGCCCTGCCGCGCTTGTCGAACAGGATCGATCGACTCGACGTCGTTCCTTGGTCCAGCGCGAGAACGAGCTTCGTCACGCTAGCGAGACTCGGTCCGAGCGATTCGGTCGTCGAAGAACGCGCGATCCTCAGGGCGCGCGTCCACGTTCGCCGCGAAGTCGTCGCGGCAGTGCGTATTGCAGAACCCGACCGTGTACCCGCGGTACGTCGTCAGCGAGTCGGCGGAGACCGGCTTGCCCGAACGCGGGCAGGTCGTGTTGACGGCCTGGGCGTCTTGAACGTCGGAGGCTCGCGTTCCGACGCATCCGATGGACATGGGCGTGGTGGCGAGGAGCGCGAGAAGGAAGCTGCGTCGTCTGTTCATGGGCCCGCTCGTTCTTCGGTCAGGCGTGGGGACGCGCGTTGCTCGCGCGCCGGAGCAGCATAGCCGGACGAGCTCGCGCGTTCCTCAGCCCTTCTTCAGGTCGGCCATGCGTCGCGCGATCTCCTCGTCCGAGACGTCCTCGACGTGCGTTGCGATCCACCACAGGTTGCCAGCGGCGTCGGTGACGCCTGCGGAGCGGTCGCCGTAGAACTCGTCGCTCGGTTCGCGGACGGATGTCGCACCCGCCGCGATCGCTTGCGCGTAAACGGAGTCCATGTCGGGGACATACATATGCATGAAGTTCGTGCGCGCCTTCCACTCGTCCGTCGCACCCCCGAGCATCACCATCGAGTCGCCGATGCGCAGCTTGGCGTGCATGACAGTTCCGTCGGGAAGCGCCGTGCGCTCGATCTCGACGGCGTCGAACGCCTTGACGAGAAACTCGATCAGGGCCGCCGCGTCGTCGACAGTGAAGTAGGGGGTGAGCGTGTGGTGGCCGTCGGGAATGGGGTTCGTGCCCATGGGGGTCCTCGCGTTCGGAAGTCAGGAGAGAGAGCGCTTGCCGGCGTGGAGCCGAAAGGACCGCGAGAGGTCGCTCCACCAGCCGCCGAGCAGGCGCGCGTACGCTTCGTTGGCGTGGCCGTGCCGCGCCGGATGGTCGGGTCGGAGCCGGCTCCAACCCGTGTGCTCGAGGGTCACGCATGTGCCGCCGTGTTCGGGCCGAAACTCGACCTCGACTTCGGTCGACTCGTCGGCGGCGAAGTTCGGCAGGCGCCACTGGAACGCGAGGCGCTCGGGCGGCGACCACGCTCGAACGTGTCCCACGACGAACACGTCACCGTTGTCGTACGTCTCGATCAGCCTGCCGTTCGGACCCGGCTCGAAGCGCATCGTGCCGGTGCGCTCGACGTCGAAGCGGTACATCGGGCCGCGCCGCCACCATAGGTCGATGTCCTCCGTGAACACGGTAAACGCGTCGGCGGGCGAGAGCGCGACGAACGTGCTGATCCGTACCCCGTCGCTCGCGCTCATTTGCGCTTGCGTGTGCGGCGGCGTGGAGACTCGGCGTGCGTCGTGAAGGCGTCGAGCTGATCGTTCCAGAACGCGTCGACCTTCGTTAGCCAAGCCTGCAACGCCGCGAACGGTTGGCGGCGCAGCCGGAAGATGCGCACGCGAGCGTCCTCTTCGATGCGCTCCTCTTCGATCAAGCCGCACGTGCGCAGGACGCGCAGGTGCTTGCTCATCGCGGGCGCGGTCATGTCGAAAGTGGCGGCGAGTTCGCCGGCACGCCGTGGCCGCTGGCGGAGGAGGTCGACGACCTGGCGGCGCGTCGGATCGGCGAGTGCGGCGAGAATGTGGTCGAGGTCGGTGGCGCGCATGGGGTGCTTTCGTATAGTTGCCAATGCGGGCAACTATCGCCTCGAGAGTCAACTATATTTTGGGCCGTTTCGCGCGGGGGTGAAAGGGGCACTGCCGCACGATGCTGCTGCGCCCGTAAGCGCCTTGTTCGCGTCGCGCGCCACGCTCGGCGCGTTGACTCTCCGCGTTAGAATGGCGCGCGTCCCTTCCCCCCCAACCGCACTCGATCGAGAGGAGTACTCATGTCCCAAGAAGACTTCGTCCCCCCGCAGCCGACCGCCGAACACAACCGCCTGCTCGAGCACGCGGGCACCTGGAACGTGCACTGCTCGTTCTACATGGACCCGTCCCAACCGCCGATGGAGGTCGAGGGCAAGGAGACCGTCGAGTCGTTCGGACCGTTCTGGTCGACGAGCGTGTTCGAGTCGAACATGTTCGGCGCGCCCTACCAGGGTCGCTCGACGCTGGGGTATGACCCCGAAGCGAAGCACTACGTCTCAACATGGATCGACACGATGTCGCCGACGTTCTTCCACTTCACCGGAGGGTTCAACGCGGACGGCACGGTCCTCGAAATGACCGGCGAAGGCTATGACTGCATGACCAAGATGATGACGACCTATCGCACCGTCGAGGAGCACAAGAGCCCCGACGAGCGTCACTTCGAGATGTTCATGAAGACTCCGGACGGCTCGGAAGTGAAGATGTTCACGCACGTCTACACGCGCGCGAAGTAGGCGAGTGCGCCGCCGTTGTCGGTGTTCCCTTAAGGCGCACTCACGAAACGACGCACGGAGCGAACGGGGGGCCGCGCTCGGCTCCCCGTCCTCCATTCCCTGTCCCCTGCCCAGGAATCCGCCATGGTCGTCGAGCTCTCCCAACTCTGGCTGCCGATCCTTCTGTCCGGCGTCGCGGTCTTCTTCCTCAGTTTCATGATGTGGATGGTCTTCCCGCATCACAAAAGCGATTGGCGACCGCTGCCGGACGAGGACAAGGTGATGACGACGCTGCGCGAACTCGGAGTGGGCGGGGGGCAGTACACGTTCCCGCACTGCAGCGATCCGGCGCAGATGAAGGACCCCGAGTGGATGGCCAAGTACAACGCCGGTCCGAAGGGGTTCCTCGTACTCAAGCCCGACGGGCCGGAGAACATGGGCAAGAACATGGCGACGTCGTTCTTGTTCAACGTCATCACCGCGCTCGCCGTCGCGTACATCGCTTGTCAGTCGCTGAGCGTCGGCGCCGAAGGCCTCGCGGTCTTCCGCTTCACCGGAACGGTCGCGTTCTTGGCGAACTCGTTCGGGCTCGTTTGGGGTGCGATTTGGTTCGGCCGCAGCTGGTCGAGCACACTCAAGGAGATGGGGGACGGTTTCGCGTACAGCGTCGTCACCGCGCTCCTGTTCATGGCCCTTTGGCCTGGAGCCTGACATGACGAGCGCGAATCCGCGGCGGCCGGAGGCTGGTGATTACGCCGAGTACTACGAGACGTACGTTTCCAAGGTTCCGACAGCGGACGTGGTTGGCTTCCTCCGCGACCAGCGCGACGAAGCGCTCGCGCTCTTCGCGGACATCCCCGAAGCGAAGGCCGGTTTTCGCTACGCCGATGGCAAGTGGTCGACCCGGGAGTTGCTCGGACACGTCGTCGACGCCGAGTGGGCGTTCACCGGCCGCGCCCTCTGGTTCGCGCGCAATGCGGGCACGGCGATGCCGGGCATGGACCCGGACGACTTCGTTCGCGGCGGCAACTTCGAGGAGCGCGAGCTCGCGAGCCTGATCGACGAATTCGGACACGTGCGCGCGGGCAGCGTGGTCCTGTTCACCAGCTTCGACGACGAGATCCTCGAGCGGCGCGGCGTGGCCTCGGGCTGCTCGTTCACCGTGCGCGCGCAGCTTTTCATCACCGCCGGGCACGTCCAGCACCACCTGGACATCCTGCGCGAGCGCTACCTCTGATTCAGATCCCGTCGTCCGGCGACCGATAGTCGCCAGGTGATGACGACCGGATCGCTATCGAGTTCCGCGCGCGGGGAGTCGCCCCGCGTATTCGGCATGCCCGAGCACTGGTTCTTTCTGCTCGTCGGAGCCGCGACCGCCCCGGTCTTCGCATTGACGCCGCTGCTGTCCTTCATGGGGTGGTTCGTCGGGTCGATCGCGCATGAGCTCGGGCACACGATCGTAGCCTGGTTCTTCGGGATCCCGTCGTTCCCCGCGATCCGGCTCGACGGTCACGCCGCAACCGTGCATGAGGAGCCGGTGTTCTTCTTCGCTGTTCTCATCTGGCTCGGGCTCGTCGCCGGGGCGAGTCGCATCGGCACCGGGCGCGTCCGCGTCGTAGCCGTCGCGATTCCGCTCGTTGGCTACCCGCTCTTGACGTGGACGTCTGCGCAACCGCTGCTCGTTCTGCTCGGCGGACATCTGAACGAGCTCGCGATCGGCGCCGTGTTCTTGTGGCGTGCGATGACCGGCGGGTTCACATCGTCGCTTGCCGAGCGAGGCTTGTACGGCACTGTTGGTTGGCTCCTGATCGGAACGAACGTCGTGCTCACCGCGCGTCTTGTCGGCAGCGATCACGCACGCGACCTGTACCGGGGGAGCGGTTCGTTCGGCTTGACGAACGACTACATCCGCATCGCGAACGGATTCGCAGAGGGCTCGTTGCCGTTCGTCGCGGGCGTCATGACGCTCGTCGTGATCGGTGTCGTGTGCGCGACGATCCTCGCGGCGCGCCCGTTCGTGGATCGTTAGAGGAGACCGGTGCGCGCGAGCAGCGCATCGACGTTCGGCTTTCGGCCCATGAAGGCGACGAACAGGTCCATCGGATCCTCACTGTCGCCCTTGGAGAGGAGCTCGAGGAACGCGCGTCCGACGTTTGCGTCGAATACGCCCGCCTGCTTGAAGCGGGAGAACGCGTCGGCCTCGAGCACCTCGGCCCACAGGTAGCTGTAGTAGCCACCCGCGTAAGCGACCGGGCTCGCGAACAGGTGCGTAAAGCTCGCGATCATGGCGTAGTCGTCCGGGATCTTCGTCGGCGTGAATGCGGAGAGCGTCTCGCGCGCGTACGCGATGGCATCACCGTCGCGCTCGGGGTCGTACTCGCGGTGCAGGCGTAGATCGGTCGTCGCGAAGCCCAGTTGGCGCATCATCATGCTTCCCGCGCGATACGTGCGCGCACGTAGCATGCGGTCGAACAGCTCGTCCGGAATCGTCTCGCCGGTCTCCCAGTGCTTTGCGAACAGGTCGAGCGCCTCACGCTCCCAGCACCAGTTTTCCATGATCTGCGACGGCAGCTCGACGAAGTCCCACGCGACGTTCGTTCCCGCCAAGCTGCGCACCGTTACGCGACTGGCGCAGTGGTGCATCAGGTGACCGAACTCGTGGAACAGTGTCTCGACGTCGCGGTGCGACAGAAGCGCGGGCTTGTCGCCGACCGGCGCGTTGACGTTCGCGCAGAACAACCCGAGGTGCGGCGGTTGGCCGTCGCCGTTGGGCACGCTGCTCAGGAACGGCCGCATCCACGCGCCGCCGCGCTTGTCGTCGCGCGGATAGAGATCGACGTAGAACGACGCCATGTGCCCGCCGTCGGCACCACGGATCGCGAACGTGCGCACCGATTCGTGCCACGTCGGCATGTCGTCCTCTTCGACGTGGATGCCGTAGAGCCGCTGCACGATCTCGAAGAGGCCGGCCAGTACGTTCTCTGCGGAGAAATACGGGCGCAGCTGCTCCTCGTCGAAGTCGTACAGCGCGGCGCGTTGCTTCTCGGCGTAGTACGCCATGTCCCAGCCTTCGAGCTCGGGAGCGTCGCCGCCCTCGAGCGAGCGGCGGAAAGCGAGCAGTGTGCCGTGCTCCGCGGCGGACGCCGCTTCACAGCGCGTGCGCATGTCGATCACGAACTCCGCCGCGGTGGCACCACGCTTCGCCATGCGGTCTTCGAGGACGAGATCTGTGAAGTCGTCGAAGCCGAGCAGTCGCGCGCGCTGCGAACGCAACTCGAGGATGCGCGCGATCAACGGTCGGTTGTCGAGCTCGCCCCGCGTCGCACGCGTCGAGCTCGCGCGCCAGACCTTCTCGCGCAACGCAGCGTCGTCGAGGAACGTGAGCGCGGCGATGAAGCTCGGTCCCTGAAGCGTCAGGCGCCAGCCGTCCATGTCGCGGCTCGCCGCACTCTCGCGTGCCGCCTCGACCGCTGACTGCGGCAGACCGGCGAGCCGCGCCTCGTCGGTGATCATGAACTCCCACTGGTTCGTCGCGTCGAGCGTGTTCTGCGCGAAGCGCGAAGTGGTCGTCGCCAGCTCAACGTCGAGCCGGCCGAGCTCGGCCTTGCCCTCGTCCGAGAGCTCTGCGCCGTGTCGCCGGAACTCCTGGATCGTCTTCTCGAGCAAACGCGCGCGTGTCGGATCAAGTGCCTTTGCGTCGTCCGTTTCCTCGAACGCGCGCAACGCGGCCCACAGCCCTGCGTTCGTCGGAATAGCGCTGTAGAACGCGCTGACGAGCGGCTGCACCAGGTTGTAGGTGTCGCGCAGCTCTGGCGTCGTGCGCACGGCTTCGAGGTGGCCGACGACCGACATCGCGAACTCGAGCGCCGTGCAAGCCTCTTCGAGCGCGCCGAGCGTGTTCGCGTACGTCGCTTCGCCTCCGCCCTCCGCGATCCGATCGATCGCGCCCTGCGAGCGCTCGATCAGCGCGTCGATCGCGGGCTCGACGTGCTCGGCTCGGATGCGGTCGAACGGAATCCGAAAGTCGAGGTCGAGGAGCGGGTTGTCCGAGGCGACTGCGGTCGTCCCGTTGGCTGATTGGCTCATGTGCGGAGCGTACCGTAACTTTCTCACGATCCACTCGATGCGACGCTTGAACCTCACGTTGCGTGAGGTCGTAGCTTGCGCGCAGACCGAGGCGAAAGGCCGCGGCGGACATGCATTCTGAATTCCTTCGAGTCGGCGAGCTCGCCAAGCGCACCGGAGTGTCTGTGCGCACGCTGCACTACTACGACGAAATCGGGCTGCTCACGCCCGCGGTCGGAGGTGGTGGCGGGCACCGGCTCTACGGCAACTGCGAGATCGAGCGTCTGTTTCGCATCTGCTCGTTGCGTTCGCTCGGGATGTCGCTGGACGAGATCCGGCGCTGTCTCGACGACGAGGGATTCACGCCGTTGCGCGTGGTCGAGCTCCATCTGAGTCGTTTGACCCGCGAGCTCGAAGCGGCTCGCCGTCTGCGCGACAAGCTGGAGGACATCGCTCGGTCGTTGCGCGCGACGGAGGAGGCTTCCGTCGCCGACTTTCTCCAAGCCATCGAGAGGACAATCATGTTCGAGAAGTACTACACGAAGGGCCAGCTGCAGGACCTCGAGGCGCGCGGCAAGCGCATCGGCGAGGAAGGGATGCGCCAGGCCGAGCGCGATTGGAACGAGCTGTTCGACGAGTTCCGCGAGGCCATGGCTCGCGGCGACGATCCGGCGAGCGATACGGTGCAGGCGCTCTCGCGCCGCGCAAGGACCCTGATCGTGGCGTTCTCAGGAGGGAATGCCGGGATCGAGAGCTCGCTCGGAAACATGATGAAGAGCGAGCCGACGGCGCGTGCGCAATCCGGGGCCGAGCCCGAACTCTGGGAGTTCATGGCCCGCGCGCGCGCCGCCGCGGACGACGCGTCGGGCGACTGAGGCGCTCGGGCGCACCCTGCGGCAGAACCTTCTTCTGCGGGGTGCGCGATCCAACGCCACGGGACCCCGCCCGGCCCGGCGGCGGCTAGCATGCGGGGAGAGCCTCGATCTCCCCGTCCCCTTACGAACGTGCCTCCCATGCGTCGCGCCCTCGTCTCCACGCTCGTCCTTCCCCTCGTCGCCGCGCTCGTTCCCGCACCGGCAGCTGCGCAATCGAAGCGCGTCTCCTACGCCCTGCTCACCGCCGAGCAGCGCGAAATCCTCAGCCACCAGAGCATCGTCTACGTCGATGATGGTCAGGGCGGCGTGGTGAAGACGCTGCAGATCTCCGGCATCAACGTGCGGATCGTGAATGGGAGCGGCACGACGGACGGCTCGCCGAACGGCGCGGGCAACCTTATCGTCGGCTACAACGAGCCGCGCGGCTTCGGCGACGATCGCTCCGGGTCGCACAACATCATCGGCGGGGCGCGGAACAACTACTCGCGCTTCGGCGGACTGATCGTCGGTCGATCGAACACGATCCAGGGCGATTGGTCGGCGGTGAGCGGCGGGGCCGGAAACGTGGCGTCGGGCTTCTTCGCGTCGGTGAGCGGCGGTCTCGAGAACGCGGCGAGCGGGAGCTTCTCGTCCGTCAGCGGCGGATACAGCCAGACCGCGAGCGGTACGTCGGCGTCGATCAGCGGTGGCAGCGGGAACGTCGCGACGAGCTCGTACGCTTCGATCAGCGGTGGCCAGAACAACCTCGCTAGCGCGCCTTACTCCACGGTAAGCGGCGGGAACGGCAACACGGCGAGCGGCATGTCGGCGTCGGTCAGCGGTGGCTCGTCGAACGAAGCGCTAGGAACGTCGTCGTTCATCGGTGGCGGTCGGCTCAACTACGCGCTGGGACTGCGATCGGCGATCGCCGGCGGTGCGAGCAATGACGCGACCGGAGGACAGAGCTCCATCTCCGGCGGCTTCAACAACCTCGCGAGCGGATACAGCGCGTCGATCAGCGGCGGCTCGACGAACACCGCGAGCGGCGGGAATGCGATCTACCCGGGGTGCGCGTCGGTGAGCGGCGGTCGCGGCAACGTGGCGTCGGGCTACTACGCGTCGGTGAGCGGGGGGAGCAGTCGTTCGGCGGTCGGGACCGACGACTGGTCCGCGGGCTCGCTCACCGAGAACAACTGAGCGGGTGCCGTTTGCGAAGGCGCCCGGTGGCGTCGCGCAGCCGCGGTCGGCCGCGCGGTCCGGTTCGGACGCTAGTCCGAGAGCATCCGATCGGCGGCGCGATCGATCCGGTCGGTCGTGAGCAGCTTTCCGTCGCGGTGCGCGCGGGCAAGCCCGTCAACCTTCTCGGCGCGACGCGCGTCCGTGTCGCGATCGTTCGCAGCCGTCGACAGGTCGATCACGTCGTTGCGCAGGGCCTTGCCCTCGGGAACGCCGTGGGACTGGACTTCGCGCCGAGCGGCACGGGTCCGCTCGCGTGTCGTCTCCCGCAGGCGCTCGCTCTCAGGGCGGCGGTCGTTCGGTTGTCTTCCGTGGACTTCCATTTGGCGCTCCTTTCCCTGAACATGAGGAAGAGGATTCCGGCCCCTGTTATCGACAGCCCTCGCGTCCGCATGAGTCCAAAACCCAGCGAAACTGCCGGACCCGTTCGCCGACCTCGATCGGGAGTTCTAACTCCTTTGTTTTCATGAGCTTGCGTAACTCGTTCCGCTTGCAGCCGGGGCCCGTTCGAGGGCTCGTGATGCTCGCCCTCGGCGGCTTTCTCGTCGCCGCGGGTCCGTCGGCCCAGGGGGGCGACGTGGCCAACCGCGCCGATTACCGGATCGAGGCGCGCCTAGGGGGCGAGACGAAGCAGCTCGACGGCGAGCTTTGGCTCACGTGGACCAACGGTAGCGCCGACCCGGTTTCGGACCTCTGGTTCCACCTCTATCTCAACGCCTTCTCGAACAACCGCTCCACGCACCTCGCCGAGTCGCGCGGAAAGCTGCGCGACCACAAGGCGGAATCCGGCTGGGGTTGGTCGCGGGTCGAGTCGATCGAACTGCTCGGCGATGGGGGGCAGGACCTCTTTCCGAGCTTCACGTACCGCCGTCCCGACGATGGTCGGGAAGAGGACCGCACCGTCTTCAGCGTCGATCTGCCACGCCCGGTCGCGCCCGGCGAGACGATCCAAGTGCATCTCACTTGGCAAGCGCAACTGCCGCGCGTGCGGCGTCGCACGGGCTTCAAGGACGACTTTCTGCTCGTCGCGCAGTGGTTTCCGAAGCTCGGTGTCTACGAGAGCGGCCGCGGCTGGAACAGCCATCAGTTCCACGCGAACACCGAGTTCTATTCGGACTACGGCACGTACGACGTCACGCTCGATTTGCCCGTCGAGTACAAGGACAAGGCGTTCGGTTCGGGCGTAACGCACGGCGAGGTTGTCGGTGGCCGCTGGATCGCGACGTGCCGCGCACCGAGTGCTCTCGATCGCGATCGCGAGGACGCGCTCGGCAAGCAGCGCCTCGTGCACGACTTCACGTGGACCGGCGATCCGCGCTTCGTTGTCGAGAACTACACCTTCCGCTTCGCCGAGTGGGCCGAGCGTTTTCCCGACGAGGTCGAACGTGCGCGCGAGGCGTTCGGCCCCGACGTCGAAGTCGGACTGCGCAACGTCGACGTCACGGTCTTGATCCACCCCGAGCGGCGCCGTCAGGCCGATCGCCACTTCCAGGCGACGTGCGCGGCGCTGTTCTTCTACGGGCTCTGGTTTGGTGAGTATCCGTACCAACATGTCACCGTCGTCGACCCGCCGTGGGGCGGGCGCGCGGCGGGGGGCATGGAATACCCGACGCTCTTCACGTGCGGGACAAAGCTCTTCAGCACCAAGGACATGTACGTGCCCGAGAGCGTCACCGTGCACGAGGCCGGGCACCAGTTCTGGTACGGCCTGGTCGGGAACAACGAGTTCGAGGCCGCCTGGCTCGACGAGGGCCTCAATTCGTTCACCGACTCCGAAGTCCTTGCGCGCGTCTACGGACCGCGGCGCGGGACCACGGACTTCGCGCGCCTACCGATCGACGGCCAAGTCGTCGGAGGCCTTCCGGGTGGAGGCCGCTTTGCGGACGCGCTGGCCGGGAGATCGATCTCGATCCCGCTTCCGATCGTCGGCGCCGTCGATCTCACGCTGATCCCCGAGTCCGGGTTCCTCGACCTGTGGCGTGAGCAGCCCGCGCTCACGTTCGTGCCCGAGTGGACGGACCCGCGTTGGGAGGATCGCGCGCGCTACATGCGCGACTCGAACACGGATCCGATCGACACGCGTGCTTGGGAGTACGTCGATCGCTCGAGCTACGGCTCGAACAGCTACCCGCACCCGGCGGTCGCGCTGCGTTCGCTCGCGGCCGTCGTCGGAGACGACGCGTTCCTACGCGGAATGCGGCACTACGCAACGCAGTGGCGCTATGAGCACCCGTACCCTGACGATTTCTTCGCCGCGTTCCAAACTGGCGCCGACGTCGATGTCGATTGGTACTTCCGCGAGGTCTTCCGCGGAACGGGGACTGTCGACTGGAGCGTCGCCGTGCAGCAGGAACGTCGCACGGACCCGCTCGGTTTCTTCCAGAGCGAAGGCGGCGAGTTTCGCGAGCGTCCGGCGCCGAGCGGCGACGACGACGAGACAGAGAACCCGTGGGTGTACGAGGTCGACGTGCGCCGTGGCGGTGAGTTACGCCTCCCGGTATCGATTCGACTCGGATTCGAGGACGGTTCGACGGAGGAGATCGCGTGGACGCGCGACGACCAGGCCGCGCGCGCGTGGATGCGTATCGAGCGTACCAGCGACGTCAAGCTCGTCTCCGTCGTGACCGATCCCGACCGTCGCTACTTCCTCGACACGGACATGTCGAACAACCAGTGGTACGACGAGACGGAGTCGGTCACCGAATGGCGTTACGGCGAACGCGTGCTCGCCCAGTACCAGCGCTACTTCCATTGGATCGCAGGCCTCGGAGGTTGATGATGCTCGAAGAAGACATCACGAACTCGCGTCGCCCGGTCTTCCTGCGCGCCCTGCGTGCGTCCTTCGCGCGAGTGCCGCTGCTGCTCGTGTGCTGGGTCACGCCGCTCCTCGTCGCCTTGATTCTCGTCGCGCCGTGGATGGGGTGGTTCAGCGCCACGACTGCGAACCACTACGCGCCGGGCAGCGTGCTCGCTTCGATGGACGTCACGTTCCGCCACGATCAGAGTGATTCGCTCGAGGCCCTGCGCGAAAGCGGCGGGGCTGCCGCGGCGATGCTGGGCTTCGTGATGCTGATCGTCGGCGTGTTCAGCGGCGGCGGATGGCTGCAGGTGTTCTTGGAGCGCACTTCGGGGCACTCCGTGCGGCGCTTCCTGTGGGGTGGCGCGAAGTACTTCTGGCGCTTTGCGCGGCTTTGCATCCTGACGCTGCTCTCGCTCGCGTTCGCGCGCTGGGTTCTCTTCGGTTGGCCGTGGGAGACGCTCGTCGAGCTGCTCTTCGGTGCGTCGCCCGGTGGCGAGCTCGAGGAGGTCGCGTCCGAATGGACCGCGGTGTGGATCACCTGGTTCCAGGCCGGTGCGTTCGCGCTCTCCTTCGCGCTCGTGATGGTCTGGGGCGATTACACGCGCACGCGTATGGCGCTGCACAACGGTCGCTCCGCGCTGTGGGCCGGACTCTGCTCGTGGTTTCTCATCATCGCGCATCCGATGCGGACACTGCGGCCGATGGCGCTCCTCCTCGCGCTCGAAGTGCTGGTCGTCTATCTGGTTGGCAAGTGGTCCTGGTCGGACAACACCGCGCTCGGCGCCGACTCGCTGTGGACGTCGATTCTCGTCCTCTTCTTGCTCGGACAGCTCGCCGCTTTCTGGCAAGTCGTCTCGCGCGCCGCGCGCTATTCCGTCGCCGTGCAAGTAAGCCAAGCGCTCGTCGCGCCACTCTCGCAGCCCGATCCCTGGGCGTCGCGCATCGGAACGCAAGAAGCGATCAGGACGCCTGCTAACGTAGCGTGAACGCCTGACTTCAATACGGCGACCCAAAGCACGATCCCCAATAAGATATAGCTTGAAGTGCGAGTTACACCGAGTCTGTTCATTACTATTACTGCAGATAGAGCTAC
>JAVJHY011772090.1:0-168917 GCA_035593235.1 Phascolosoma agassizii
TCGGCTATCGAACTCCAGAGGAGTGCTTCTATGGAAGCTAGTCGTTGTTGCGGTGCAAACTTGAAGTCAAGCGGCGTGCGCCACTAATAGATCGGCGTTGGATCGAGCTCGGAGAGCGCCAGCAGGTGCTTCCCAAGTTGTTGGAGCTCGCCGCCGCTCCACCTGTCTACGACGTGGTACCGGCCATGTTCGGACACCTCGATGATCCACTCGGCTCCGTCATTTCCTTGATTCGGCGTTCTCGTTGGCAGGTGCCAGAAGCCAGATGCTTCAATGAGTCGCTGAACCTCCGACCAGTCTTCCGGCAACAGAGCGCGGTGGGCGCGTCGCGCGACTGCTCCTGGTGAGTAGCCTCCTGCACCAGTGAGCTCGGTTGCTATGAGACTGCTCCCCTCAGGTAGGTTCTCAACTCGGATGGATATGCCTGGGTGGAAGCTACGAAGCCAGAGGAAGCGGACTCGCCTGGCCTGAGGCGGGGGCCTTGCCAGGGGAGGCTCCCCCATGGCACAGAGCTGCGTGGAATACCATCGGCGAACAAACTCATCTAGGGGCTCCCCGAACGTACCCTCGGCCCAGTAGTTCTGGGTCGGCGTGTAGTTCCCAATCTCTGAGTTTGCACAAGCGACCATCTCTTCGGGCGATGGCGCTGCTTCGCTCGGCGGTGATGGAGTCGACGGGAGGTTGAATAGGGCGATCACAGCCCAGAGAATACCGAGCGCCACCGCGATTCCTGGCACCGCCAGGAGTGCGCTCCTGTCGCACATTCGAGCCGCCTAACGGACATGGTGCTCAGCTGCTGCCGGCGCACACCACCGAAGCCACCTGACCACCTAAGTTGACTGCAAGCCTACCACGCCGAATTAGGCTTGAGGCCCAGGCAGTCAGCTGCAGTACCTTGTTAGGCGGAAACAAGCTACTGGACGTAGCCGCGGGACGAACTGGGCGGCCCTGGAGGCCATCCGAGCGCCAATAGCGCTGCTCCTGCAAGCTCACGTGCCTCGACCCAGAAACTGTGGTTGGCGAGGCTCTCGACTGCCCACACGTCAGATTCGGGAGGCGCTGAGTCGAAGTGGGCGTCAATGCGCTCAAGGTGCTGTACAGCGAGCGTCGGAAGAGCCGCTCTCGCCGCGGACAAGGCGTAGTGAAAGTTGAGAGCGAGTTCGTCGGGTACAACGACGAAGTCCGGGAACAGACGAATCTGGATCTCCGAAGGTTGTGCGAGGGCTTGAAGACTCGCCCGAAGTTCGCGGTAGTCGCCCATCTCGATCTCGTGGCCAAGCCTCAGTTGCCGCCTAACGGATAGGCGTTAACCGGCGTGGAATAGTGCCGCCGGACTCCGCCGAGCCTGAAGAAGTTGATGCCAGAACGGTACTGCGGTCATTCGAACCGCGCTATTCCACGTCCGCGTTCAACGCCTTGTTAGCCGGCGAACCCGGGCGTTCGAACAAGATTGCCGAGAAGACGAGGCCGCAGTACGCGACGGACCACCAAAGTCCGAGGAAGTAGGCTGCTATTGGCGGGATCGGGGCAGCTCCCACAGCGTTGGAACCTTGAAGGACAAAGTTCACCGCGCTGAGTATGCCAAGCACGAGACTAAGAGGGTGCCACGGGCTGCTCAAGAGGCGACCGCTTGAGCTCACTTCGGTTACTCGGGACATCTTTCGGAAGACAACTGCGGTGTAGGGAACGAGGAACGTGCACATTGCTCCGCTCGACCATTGCCACAACGCGACACCATCAACTTCTGCGAAATGGAGTGCGAACGGAAGCAGAGCGAGCATGATGGTCGCTAGTCCCGTACCGAGCAGACTGAAGATGCGGACAGAGTCGAATGCAGTCCAGACTTCCGGTCCGCGAGAAATTGCTGTAGCAATGCCCGCGAAGCCCATGAAGGCGACGGCAACCTCTGCGACGATCTGAAGCGCGTCTGATCCTTCCATCCACTCGCTCCGCCGGCTAACGGACATGGCGCTCAGCTGCAGGTGGTGCTTTACCACCTTGCTGCGAAGCGCCGGTACCTCCGTACCCTACCACGAACCGATTCGAAGGCGCTGTAACCTGTCAGCTGCAGCGCCTTGTTAGGCGGCAGACCAACTACCACACGTTGTTCTTGTCTCGCTTCGGGCGGGCGACCACCTGCCACTCGTCTTCGTAGATGATGACACCCGGATCCTTGGTCTTCAGCATCTCGACCTCGATTCCATGGGCACGGAGCACATGGACGAGATGCCACATGTGGTCGATAGCCTCTGATGCTGAGCTCTTGAACCAAGAAAGAGCTCTAAGGTTCCCCGGCTCCCGGAGGCATCTCGGGCTCGGGAGCCAGTCCATGAACCAACCGCGGTGTGTGTTGACGACCTCCACCTCGTGAGGCAGAAGCTCGTCGTCTTCGAGGAGGTACGCGCACGTAACGAGCACACCCTGCTTTCGGTGAGAGTTCCAGTTGGGCTCGAGCTGGACAAAGCGGAGATAGTGATTGGCTTCACGCATCGCCGCTGCTGCCTAACTAGTGTTGGACCCCACCACGGGACCCTCAACGCAGTATACCCTTGCTGTCTAATTCCGTGTGGCGTTGAGTGATTCCGTGAGCATACCGCCGCAGCGGCACGAAAGGTGGCGAGGTATTCGCAGCCTAATTGCGAATCTCGTGGATATCACAGCGAGCTTGCTGTCTAATTCCGGGATTGCCAGACACGCGATGCTGTAGTGGCCCTTCGCTGTTGCGCTTTCTCGCGATGTCGTCCCCGTGAGGACTCACAACGCTGCAAGGCTCATTTTGGGCAGATCGCGGCTGGATCGGGTTGGCTCGTCTAACAACGGAAGCGGCGCGCTAGTCGCCGAGCGTCGCAAGGAACTGGCGTGCCACTTCGGCCGGTGTGCTTCCCCCATCGTCCACCTCGAAGTTCATTCGTTGCATCCGGGATTCATCGATCGTATTGACCAGGGCGACGAGCGCTTCCAACACCTCGGGCGCTTCGCGAGCGAGCCGCGCGCTCGTGACGACGATGGCGTCGTAGGGCGGGATCACGGCCCGATCGTCTTCCAGCAGGATGAGATCCATCGATGCGATGCGACCGTCGGTGGAATACGCGCTGATGACGTCGACCTGGCCCGCACCCACGGCTTCGTACATCAGGGCCGGATCCATGGTCCGCTCGGCCCGAAAGTTCAGTCCGTATGTGGACTCGATGGCGTCCCATTCGGCGCGATCGAAGAAGACGTAGTCACCACCGATCTCGAGACGCGGTGCTACGCGCTGGAGGTCCGAGAGAGTGCGAACGCCCAAAGCCTCGGCGCGTTCGCGGCGCATGCCCAACGCATAGGTGTTCTGGAAGCCGAGGTTCCCGACAACGTGGAGCCCGTGCTCCCCCTCCAGCCACTCGGTGACACCGGTCAAGACGGCGGCGCGCCCGGGAAGATCCGTCCTTCCCATGAACTCGGCCCACACCGTCCCCGAGTAGTCGACATAGAGATCGACATCGCCGGCCACCAGGGCATCGAAGAGAACCGTGGTTCCCAACGACTGCAGTCCCTCGGAGCGTTGCTCGGTCTTCGCCTCGACCCACTGACCTAACACTTCGGCCAGGATGTATTGCTCGGTGAAGGACTTGGAACCGATCACCACCGCTCGCGTGCCGTCCGCTCGCTCCAGCCACCAACTCCCGGCTGCCGTGCCGACCAGACCGATGAGGATGGCCAACGAACCCGCGACCAGCGCTCGACGCCGATCTCGCAAGCCGACCTCGACGCCCCGAATCACCTGATCGAGGACGATGGCGAGACCTGCAGCCGCCACACAGCCCACCAGGATCGCGGCGTTGTTGCGCGTCTGGAGGCCGGTGAAGATGAAGTTGCCGAGGCTCGTGGCGCCCACTGGAGTCGAGAGCGTGGCTGTGCCGACGACCCAGACGGTGGCCGTTCGCAGGCCTGCGACGATGACGGGCATCGCCAAGGGGAGCTCCACGCGCGAGAGCCGTTGGCGCCCGGTCATCCCAACGCCGCGGGCGGCTTCGAGAAGCGCGGGGTCGACGCCGCCGATTCCGGCGACGGTGTTTCGCAGGATCGGAAGCATGCTGTAGAGCGACAGCGCGATGATCGCGGGCAGATAACCGATGCTGCGCAGCTCCACCCCGAAGCGCTCGGCCGTCCCCGCCAACGCAGCCAGGGTGGGCACCATGATCGCCAGTAGCGCGAGACTCGGAATCGTCTGAATGACCGCGGCAACGCCTAACACGGGGCCTTCCAGGGAGCGGCGGCGGGTCACGAGAACGCCGAGAGGAATCGAAATTCCAGCACCGACGAGCAAGGCCACGAGCGTGAGCTGGAGATGAGCGATCAGGTAGCCGGGCAGCAGCGCGAGTTGGTCGCTCAAGGCGCAGTCTCGAGAATCCGTTCGACGGCCTCGCTCTGGCGCCGCGGACTTGCGATCAGCTGGGCGACGCGATCGTCGGCTGGCGCGGTAAGCAGTTCTCGGGGGGTGCCCACCTGGACGATTCGTCCCTCGTCCATCACGACGATGCGATCGGCCAGCAGGAGCGCCTCGGCCATGTCGTGCGAAACGAAGAGGACCGTCAGATCCAGGCGCGAGCGGATCTCCGAGAAGCGTTGTTGCAGGAGATCCCGCGTCAGCGGATCGAGGGCGCCGAAAGGTTCGTCGAGCAGCAACACTTCGGGCTCCGCAGCCAGCGCGCGCGCGAGCCCGACTCGCTGTTGCTGTCCGCCCGACAGTTCATGGGGCATTCGCGTGCGGTATTCGGCCGGGTCGAGTTCGACCAGCTCGAGGAGTTCGTCCACGCGTCGCGCGATGCGATCAGATTCCCAGCCGAGCAACTCCGGCGTGATCCCGATGTTCCCCATGACCGTGAGATGCGGAAACAACCCGACTTGCTGGAAGCCGTAGCCAATGCGACGGCGCAAGATGTGCGGGTCGAGGGCCCTCGTGTCCTCGCCGCCGAGCAGCACATGACCGCTCGTCGGCTCGACCAGGCGGTTGACCATCTTCAGCGTCGTCGTCTTGCCGCAACCCGAACCGCCGACGAGAAACACGCAGTCGCCTCGGGGGACGTCGAGCGAGAACTCATCCACGGCCGGTACCGTTCCGTAGCGCTTCGACAACTCATTCAGCACAATCACGCGCCCCAGAGTAACAGGGCCCCAATGAACCCCGCCGGTGTTGTCTACGCAGTCCTCGCATACGGCGCCTGGGGTCTGGTTCCGATCTACTGGAAGTGGCTGAGCCACATCCCCTCCCAGGAGTTGCTTTCCCACCGGGTGCTTTGGACGGTCGTCGTCTGCTCGTTGCTCCTCACCGGTCTGCGGCGTTGGAGTGAAGTCAAGGGCTCGCTGGTCCGGCCGCGCGAGCGGTGGGTCCTGGTCGCGGCCGCCCTGCTGTTGGGCTCCAACTGGCTGGTGTTTCTCTGGGCCGTTGCCAACGACCAGATCATCGCGACGAGCCTTGGCTACTACTTGAATCCGCTTCTCAGCGTGATTCTTGGCGTCGTCTTGCTAGGTGAGCGCCTCCGACGCGTGCAAGGCATCGCGGTGGGAATCGCCGCAGCCGGGGTCCTCGCGATGGTGATCGACCACGGAGGATTGCCATGGATCAGCCTCGCGTTGGCCGGGACCTTCGGGCTCTACGGGCTCGCCCACAAAGTGACGGACGTTCGTCCGATTCCACGGCTCTGGATCGAGACGACGGTGCTCGCACCTCTGGGCGCCGGCTTCTTGCTCTTCTTTCTCGACCCCCCTGGCGGCGCGCTCGTGACCGAGCCGCCCGGCATTCGCGCGCTGATGATCGGGGCCGGTCCCATCACGGCCTTGCCCCTGCTTTGGTTCGCAAGCGCAGCGCGCAGGCTGCCGCTGTCGACGTTGGGCCTGTTCCAATATCTCGCGCCCACGATCTCCCTGCTCATCGCAGTATTTCTCTACGACGAACCCTTCACCCGGGCCCACGGGATTGCGTTCTCGTGCATCTGGTTGGCACTTGCGATCTACACCTGGGACTCGGTGCGGGACGCTAGGCGCCGGGGAGCAACCGCTCCCTGAACAGGCCGAGGACGCGGTCCATCGCGTCGCGGGTCGGGTGCCCCGGCGTGTCCTTGAACTCGGTTGTGACCACGCTGTGAGCCGACGCCGGCAGCTTCCAACGATTGTCCGGTGAAGAGTCGATCTCGATTCCCTCGAAGCCAGCGCCAAATTCGTCGCGTAGTCGCTCGAACCGTTCGGCCTTGCAAAGCGGATCGTTCGTGAAGCGCATGCCGAGGATCGTCGTCCCGGACGCACTCCTCTCCTTCGCGTTGGCGAGCTCTTCCGCGCTCACGTGCAGCGCCGCGCGTTTCTCGGCCGTGACCCCGAACGGCAGCGAAGGCTGGGAGAGCACCGGCGCCAGCATGCAGGGTTCCATCATCAACGAGAGGGCGAAGTTCCCCGTCAGGCACATTCCGATCGCGCCGACACCAGGCCCGCCGAGCTCTTCATGCAGTTCCCTCGCGAGCACCCGCAGCCAGTCGGTGATGGGACTCGAGCGATCCGACGCCAGGACGTGGAACTCGCGGCTGATGCACGCGCGAACCATCTGCTTCGCCATGTAGCCGTTCGAGAGTTCCTGGCCGGGCGTCCCGAAGAGCACCGGCACGGCCACGCTGAAACCGGCATCCGAAACACGCCGCGCGAAGTCTGCGACCTCGGGGGTGATTCCCGGGATCTCGTGCATGACGAGAACACCCGGGCCGGAGCCTCTGCGGTAGACCGTGCGCTCGGTGTCCAGCGCCGTGAAGCGGGTCTTGGTGAAGTCTTCGAGAAGGTCTTGGGGCATGCCGAAGCATACCCCGCCGGCTGGCGCTGCGGCGGCGACTAGGTAGCGCGGAGCGGTGTCGGTTTTCCGAAGAGCCAGCCCTGGCCGAAGGTGATCCCCAACTCGCCCAGCATCTCGAGTTCCTCGAGGCGATCGAGTCCTTCGCCGATGATCTGCGAGCCCATGCTCTCGGCCACGTCCTGGAACGCGCGCAACATCGTCTGCTTACCCGGGTCCGTATCGAGACCGGCGACGAACGCGCGGTCGACCTTGATGAACTCCGGCTGGAGTTGAAGCACGGCCTGCAGACTCGCGTAGCCAGCACCCGTGTCGTCGAGCGCGAAGCGGAAGCCGAGGCTCCGGTACTCGTCTCGAATCTCTCGGAAGGCTTCGAAGTTGACGATCGACTCTTGCTCCGAGATCTCGAACACGACGTTCTGCGGCCGCAGGCCGCTTCGTTCGAGCGTTTGAATCACGGCGTCGGGGCGGAAATTCGGATCGTGGATCGTGGTCGGTCTCACGTTGAGGAACAAGTTCGTATCGGCCGAGAGTTCCTCGGCGCCGGCCAGGCCACTCTGGCGACAGAGACAATCGAGTTCGAAGACGAAGCCCTGCTCCTCGGCGGCGCCAAAGAGCGCCATGGGCGAGTGGAATCGCGTTCCCTCGGGCCCGCGCGCGAGCGCCTCGTAGCCGAACACGGTGCGCTCTTCGACGGAGACGATCGGCTCGTAGACCGAACTGACCCGTCCACCGAGCAAGACACTCATGAAGTCCCGGCGGCGGGCTTGCTGCGCCACACCACGAGAAAGCGCGGCATCCTCGCGGGCCTCTTCGATGACGGCACGGAGTTGCGTATCCGATCCAAGCACGGGATTTCGCATCACGGCGCTCAGACCCACCCCGAGCACCGGCTCGTTGCGGGCGTAGGGATAAACGATCCGGTTCCCACGACTCTCGAGCGTACGCTCAAGCGTGCGGGCGAGGTCGACCAGGGAGTTCCGGTAGAAGCTGCGATCATCGGCGTTGCGGAACGCGAGGATGGCCACTTCGAGGCGACCAATTTCGCCAGCCACCACGAGGTCGTCGTCACCTAACAAACTCCCGGAGACGGACCGGACGATCTCGCCGAGGTTGGCCAGGACGCCATCCCGAGCCGCGTGGCCGTGGTCTTGCTCGATCGAGGCGAGAGAGGATGCATCCACCAGCACCACGCCGAGCACCGGCATGCTGTCGAACCGCTTCTCAATGGAAGCGAGCACCTCGCCGAGACGAGGCAGGAAGGGCGCACTCCCCTGCTGCAGCTCATCGTGTTGGGTCTGCGGATCGTCCTTCTCGGGCTCCAGCATCTCGCCTCCTGCAGGATCATCGGCTCGGCGCGGGTGGATATTGAGGCCCTACGCCTCGCGGGGCGAGTGGCCTTCGCTACGGTCCTTTTCCCATGGGAATCCGAGCCGTCATCTTCGATCTGGGCGGAGTCGTCGTCGACTCACCGCTGCACGCCATTGCCCGCTACGAGGAAGAACTCGGGATTCCGAGAAACTTCGTGAACCACGTGGTCGTCGATACAGGCCCGACGGGCGCCTGGTCACGGCTCGAGCGTGGCGAGGTCTCGATGACCCAGTTTCATGCGGATTTCGAGGCCGAATGCCTCGCGGCCGGGCACCAGATCTCGGCGGCCACCATGATGGCGCGCATCGGAGAATGCGGCCCCCGCCCCAAGGTGATCGCGGCCATCCGCACCCTCAAAGAAGCCGGCTTCCGAACCGCGGCCCTGACGAACAACTGGGCCAACGATGATGGTGGCCGGGACAACTCCGAGCTCAAGGCCCTGTTCGATGCCTTCGTGGAATCCGCCGTGGTCGGACTCCGGAAGCCGGATCCCCGAATCTACGAGCACGTGTTAGGCGAACTCGACGTGACCGCCAACGAAGCCGTGTTCCTGGACGATATCGGCAGCAACCTCAAGGCGGCGCGCCAGATGGGAATGACCACGATCAAGGTCGACGATCCCGACGTGGCCTTGCGCGAACTCAGCGAAGCCGTCGGCCTTTCGCTCTCGTCTTGAAGTGGCGAACGAGACCCCGATTCGCGCCGAGGTCAGGCGGCTCCTGACCCTCGCCTGGCCGGTGGCCGTCGCCCAGGCGGCCACCATGCTGATGGGCTTCGTCGATCTGTTGATGGTCGGGCGGCTCGGCGCCGACGCCATGAGCGCGATCGGTCTCGCGAACCCCTGGGTCTTCGGGACGATGTTCTTTGCGATCGGCATGATCTCGGGAATCGATCCCCTGGTCACCCAGGCCCACGGCGCCGGCGATGGCCCACGTGCCGCCCGGGCGTTGCAGCGCGGGATCATTGTCGCCCTGGCCCTGTCGCCCGCACTGATTCTCCTCTGGACGCAGACCGGCGCCTTCCTGGCGCTGTCGGGCCAGGACCCCGCCCGCGCAGCGGCCGCCGATGCCTACGTCTTGGTTCAGGTGCCCAGCATTCCGTTCTTCTTGCTGAGTGCTGCGCTCCGCCAGTATCTCCAGGGGCGAGAAATCGTCCGACCCGCGATGTGGGTGGTCGCCATCGCGAACGTGTTTAATGTCCTGTTCAACTGGGTACTCATCTTCGGAAACCTCGGGTTTCCGGCGTTGGGGCTCGAGGGCGCCGGAATCGCGACCGCGCTGACACGCGTTCTGTCTTTCTTCGCGCTCCTCGCGTTCGTCCGGGGTTTCCGCCTGCACGCGAATGCCTGGGTCCCATGGAGCCGCGAGATTCTCCGTTGGCCGGGATTCCGCCAGTTGTTAGGTCTTGGGATCTTCATCGCCATCCAGGGTTCGCTGGAGATGTGGGCCTTCGGTGCATCCAACCTGATCGCGGGCCGCCTCGGCACCGACGCGCTCGCGGCCCATGTGATCGTGATGCACATGGCCTCGTTCTCGTTCATGTTCGTCTTGGGCGTTTCGCAGGCGACCACGGTTCGCGTGGGAAATCTGCTCGGCGCCGGGCGCGCCTCGGATGCCCAGCGTGCCGGCTCGATCGGGATGGTGTTGGGCGCCCTCGTGATGGCCTGCTTCGGTGCCGTCTTCCTGATCGGGCGCAACGTGATCCCCGCCTTCTACGTCAACGATCCGGCCGTCATCGCGGTGGCCATTTCGATCGTCCCGATGGCGGCGGCCTTCCAGATCTTCGACGGGCTACAGAACACCGCGTGCGGCGTCCTGCGTGGCATGGGCCGGCCGCGGCCCGCCGTGGTCGCCAACACCATCGCCTATTGGGTGATCGCCCTGCCCCTCGCCTACTGGTTGGCGTTGCGCACCGACGCTGGCATCCAGGGGCTCTGGGTCGCCCTGACGGTCGGATTGGTCGTCGTCGCCATCGGCCTGGTCTTCTATCTCAGACGGCGGGGCCCGGCCACGGTCGAGGCGCTCACGAGTCGGGACTGAGGCGCGTCGTTAGGCGACGAGCGGGCCGACTACTTTCGGGTCGGCCAGCAGCGCAAAGACACCAGTGCAGGTGCGATCGCCGACCTCGATCTGGATCTCGGCGGTTAGGATCGAGGTGTCCGGCGGCGCGTGCGTCGCCAGCAACGTGGCTACGAGCGCATCTTCTTCCAGGGCGTCGACATCAGCGCCGGCGAGGCCAAACACCGCGAGGCCCGCTTCGGCGAGCGCGCGGGTCCCTCGCCGATAGCAACCGAGCGCTTGATCTCCGCGGAGCGACCCCTCACACCACACGGGAATCAACTGAAGTGCTTGATCCGGAGGGAACGATACGAATGCGGTCGCAGCCAGACCCGTCACCGGAAGCACCAGCGTCGCCATCATGTCGGTGTCCGGCAGGACCCCGCCCTCCGGATAGTCACCCAACGACGTGACCACAGTCCGCGTGACACGCGCTCGACCCGATTTCGAGACCCGCCCGTAGCCGTGCTCCAGAGCCGTTCCCAGGGCGACGCTGGGTAGCCGTGCGGGGTCAGGCGAATCGTTTGCAGGGTGAGTCGTCAGGGGGGGGCTCCGGATGAATCCCATTGCATCGGCAGATCCAGCCAGAGAATGAGTGATTTTCACCGCACTCAACGCGGCCATGCGAGCGGTTGATGAGACCTTGCACGCGCGCTGCCGGCGCGTTGCAGATCGTGAGAGAGATCACTCGCTCGACATGGGGAAACAACCGATACGAAGCATCAGGTTCCAGGAGCCTGAGGAGAAGGACCATGCGCAGGAAGAGGAGCGTACTCATCGTCGACGTGGGAGCCGAACCGCTCGCGGCCCTCGCGATGCGGCTCGCCCAGCTCGGCTTCCATGCGCTGCGCGCCAAGACGGCCGAGCAGGCGCTCGAGACGCTGGCTGACGAGCGGTACGAAGTCGGCGTAGTCGTGATGCCCGACGACCTCCCGGTTTTCGATCTCGACCGCGCGATCGCTGCCTTTCGTCGTGTCTCCAGCCTCGAGGCACCGAGCCTCATCGTGACCGGGGCCTGCCCCGATGCCGATCGCCGCAACCGACTACGGCGTGCCGGCGTCGACCTCGCCCTATGGAATCCCGTCGACGACCACACGCTGCGCTTTCAACTGAACGCGGCACTGACCGGGCAGGCGAACACGCTGCGCCCCCGCGACCGCCAGCGTGTGCCCACCAACTGGCCGATTCGATTGCGGTCTGGCAGCCGCCACAAGCCGGCCAAGATCTACAGCCTGTCCAGCCGTGGCGCCTTCGTCGCCACATCGTCGCCGTCGATGCCGAAATCGGTCGTCTTTCTCACGATTCCGTTGCCCGAGGACGACGCCATCGTGTCCGCCGAAGTCGTGATGACGAACGTGCCCGGCAACCTGGCGAAGAAGAACCTTCCCATTGGCATGGGCGTACGCTTTCGCGCCGTCGATGCCGAGGTGTCGGCCGCACTCGAAGCCTACGCGGAAGAACGTGCGGCCCAACTGAGGCTCTAGGCACCCGCGTGCCGGGCAAGGCGCGCGCCTTCGATGTACCGTCTGCCGTCATGACGGAAAGTGTTCTCTACGAGCGTGAAGAATCGGTCTCCATCGTCCGGCTGGATGATGGCAAGGCGAACGCAGTCTCTCCGGATCTCCTGCGAGGGCTCAATGAGGCCCTGGATCAGGCGGAGAAGGACGGCGGCGCGGTCGCTCTGATCGGTCGCCCCGGAAAGTTCTCGGCCGGCTTCGATCTGACGACGTTGGCGCAAGGTCCGGAAGCGACGCGCCAGCTGGTGGGCGGTGGCGCCGAGTTCCTGGTGCGAATGCTCCGATCGCCGCTACCGATCGCGGTGGGCTGTACCGGCCACGCGGTGGCCATGGGGGCCCTGATGCTCCTGGCTGGCGATCTCCGCATTGGCGCCGCAGGGCCGGCCAAGATCGGCCTGAACGAAGTGGCCATCAAGATGATCCTGCCGACGTTCGCCGTGAAGCTGGCGCAGGATCGATTGTCTCGACGTCATTTGCTTCGCGCCACCACGATGGCCGAGATCTACGACCCAGCGAGTGCCGTCGACGCGGGCTACCTCGATCGACTCGTCGACGCCGACGCGGTCGAGTCGACCACCCTCGCCGAAGCCACCCGCCTGGCCGCCCTTCCCCGCCGCGCGTTCGCCGGAACGAAACACCACCTTCGGGCAAAGCTCGCCGACGAGATGCTCGCGGGACTCGCGGCCGACATGGCCGAAATCACACCGCCGTCCTCTTGAAGCCTCTCATCCTCGCGCTGGCGCTGTTGCTTGCGGGACCGGGCTTCGCCGAGAACGCCAGCCTCGATGCCGATCCCTGGTTCGTAGACGGGCGCGCCGCGGTCGCGCAGCGTCGTGCGTTGGCGCGGGCCGGTCAGCCGGCCCGGAATGTCATCGTGTTCCTGGGCGATGGCATGGGCATCTCGACGGTCACGGCGGCCCGCATCTTCGCGGGCCAGCAGCGCGGCGTCCCCGGCGAAGAAGGCGCTCTGGCCTTCGAGGGCTTCCCAGTCGTGGGTCTCGTCAAGGTCTACAATACCAACCAACAGGTCCCGGATTCTGCGGGAACGATGACGGCCATCATGAGCGGCGTGAAGACGAAGGCCGGAATGCTCGGTGTCGGCTCCAACGTCGTCCCAGGCGATCACAAGAGCGTCCCCGCCAGTCACGTGCCCACCCTCTTGGAGCACGCCGAGGATCGCGGTCTCGCGACCGGAATCGTTACTACGGCACGGATCACCCATGCGACGCCGGCGGCTTGTTATGCGCACGCGCCCAACAGGGGCTGGGAGCACGACGCCGTACTGAGCCCGGAAGCGCTGAAGGACGACTTCCCGGATCTCGCGCGCCAGCTCGTCGAGTTCGACCATGGGGATGGCATCGATGTCATGCTAGGCGGCGGACGCCGATCCTTCCTCGGCGCCAATCAGAGCGACCCCGAGCACGCCGAACTC
The DNA here is from genome assembly GCA_035593235.1 of Phascolosoma agassizii. Taxonomy (NCBI): domain Eukaryota; kingdom Metazoa; phylum Annelida; class Sipuncula; order Phascolosomatiformes; family Phascolosomatidae; genus Phascolosoma; species Phascolosoma agassizii. The sequence continues at coordinate 13,189 of JAVJHY011772090.1, forward strand.
ACAGGCATGCGTTGGGATGAACGTGATCTACTGAGAGAGTGGCGCGAGGCCGCGCCGGGCCGCGCGACGGCGTGGAACGCCAGCCAGCTCAGTGCCCTTTCAGGCCCCGAAACGAGCCAGGTACTCGGCCTGTTCGAGGCTGACCACATGGCCTTCGAACACGACCGGGCCGAGGATCTCGGCGGCGAGCCGAGTCTGGCACGCATGACCGAATTCGCGCTGCGCCGTCTCGGACGCTCCTCCGAAGGATTCGTGCTCATGGTGGAGGGTGGACGCATCGATCACGCTCACCACGCGAACAATGCCCACCGCGCCCTCAGCGAAACGCTGGCGTTCTCCCAGGCCATCGAAGTAGCGACGGCAATGACCGACCCGGCCGACACGTTGATCCTCGTGACGGCCGATCACGGCCACCCGCTCACGATGGCCGGCTACGCCGCTCGCGGAAACCCGATTCTCGGTCTGGTGCATGAGAACGATCTACTGAACGGCGGCGGCCGCAACGAAGCGCCTGCCGTCGGAGGCAACGGCAGCACCTACACGACGCTCCAGTACGCGGTGGGCCCGGGCCATCACGCTCCGACCGATGCACAGCCCGAGGGCAGCAAGCACTTTCCGCACGCGCCGCTGGAAGTGAAGCCCCCGACCCAACCGAGCCGCCCCAGCCTGTCGGATGAGGCCGCGCTCGATCCGAACTTGCTGCAGCATGCGGCCGTCCCGCGGTTTGCCGGCGTCCACTCCGGCGAAGATGTCGGCGTCTGGGCGAACGGACCCGGCGCGCACTTCTTCTCTGGCGCACTCGAACAGAGCGCCCTGTTCCATGGAATCATCGCGGCGCTCGGCTGGGATGCCTCGGAAGCCACAGGGGAAACCAGCCCGTCGACCGATCCTGGCGCCGCGCTGACCGAATGAGCGCACGCCGCGCCAAACGCCTGACACCGGATGTCCGGCCGCTCCATGTCGACTTGCAGATCGAGGTGGATCCCGAGCGAAGCGACGTCTTCAGCGGCTCGGTGCAGATCAAGATCGAGTTGGCGCGAGCCCAGCGCCTGATCGAGCTCCATGCCACCGAGATCGAGGTCAGCGAAGCCGGAATCCTCGACGACGACGGCAACCTCATGGCCGGTACGATCCGCCAGGTTCCCGGTCGTGAGACGATCCGCGTCCGTCTGCCGAAAGCCCAGGGCCCCGGCGAGTGCACGATCGCCCTACGCTTCGCTGGCCGACTGCGCTCGGACCTCAAGGGCTTCTATCACGCCCGGTCGGGTCGGCATCGCTATGCGCTGACCCAGCTTGCGGCCACCCACGCTCGGCGCATGTTCCCCTGCTTCGACGAGCCAGCGATGAAAGCCACCTTCCAGCTCGCCGTCACGACGCGCAAGGGCTTGACGGTCCTGGCGAACCAACCGTGCGAACGGGTCGAAGCCGCGCGCCGGGGGTTCGTCACGCATCGTTTCTCGAAGACCCCGAAACTCTCGAGCTATCTGGTCGCAGTGGCCGTCGGACGTTTCGAGGGTTCGCGGACCGTCCGCGTCGGAAAGACACCGATTCGGGTCTGGCACACGCCCGGCAAGGCTGCCCTCACACCCTTCGCGCTTCGTGCCGCGAAGGCGAGCCTTGCGCGACTCGAGAAGTGGTTCGCCCTGCCGCATCCCTACGAGAAGCTCGACCTGATCGCGGTTCCGGATTTCGAGTTCGGCGCGATGGAAAATGCCGGCGCCGTTTTCTTTCGCGAAACCGCGTTGCTGTTGGACGAAGGGACGGCCAGTGCAGCCGAACGACATCGGGTCGCCGAGGTTGTCGCGCACGAACTCTCGCACATGTGGTTCGGGAACCTCGTCACGATGGCTTGGTGGGACGATCTCTGGCTCAACGAATCCTTCGCCACCTGGATGGCCTTCCACATCATCGACGATTGGAAGCCCGCCTGGGGAATCTGGCGCGAGTTCCAGGAGGGCACCTCGACGGCGCTTCGCTTCGACGCACTGGCTGACACCCATCCGGTCTACTGCGAGGTTCACGACGTCGACGCCGCCACCGAGAACTTCGACGTCATCACCTACGAGAAGGGTGCAGCCATCGTTCGGATGCTTGCGACGACGTTAGGCACAGATTTCCGCCGGGGTGTGCGGCGCTACATCCGCGCGCATCGTGAAGGCAACACCGTTGCCGCCGACCTATGGCGCGCGCTGGGTGAGGCCTCCGGTCGAAATGTGCTTCGCATGGCCGGCGATTGGATCGAGAAGCCGGGCCACCCCATCGTCGAGCTACGACGCTCCCGCGACGGCGCTCGAATCCAACTCTCCCAACGGCCGTTCCGTGTAGGACGACGCCGCGGAGCCGTCGATCCGAAATCGCTGTGGCCGGTGCCGTGGGCGGGTCGCGCACTGACGACGACAGGACGCGCGAAACGGATCGTGGGAACCCTCTCGCGCAGCCGAGCGCGTATCGACATTCCCGCCGCCGCCAAGGGACAGCCCGTCTACGGGAATGCGGGCCAAGGCGGCTTCTTCCGGGCACTCCATGCGCCCGAAGAACTCGCCGAGATCGCAAGCCGCGCAAGCGGCCTCACACCGATCGAGCGCATGGGTCTCGTGGACGATACCTGGGCCCTCGCCCGTGTTGGCGAACTCCCGCTCAACGCGTTCCTCGAGCTGATCCCGGTTCTCGGACGCGACTCCGACCCGGTCGTGCTCCGCACGCTGGCGACGGCCGTTCACGCGCTTTCCGGCGACGCCCAGCGGTTGCTCGAGCCCGAGGCGGTTGCCGAATGGCGTCAGCGACTGAAGCAGACGTTCGGCCCACTGAAGAACGACCCCTTCACAATGAAGCGCGGCAGCGACGACGCTCGCGATGCCCGCGCACAACGTCTCCGTATTCTTGGCGCCGACGCGGAATGCGCGAGCGTGATCGCGGCCGCCGGCCACGCTTGCCGACGGTATTTGGCAAACGCCGAGTCGCTGCATCCAGCCTTCGCCGACATCGCCGTCGCACTTGCCGCCGAACATGGCGATGCTGCCCTCTTCCAGAGGCTCGAGAAGACCTGGCGCAGCGCGTCGACGCCGCAACAAGCGCGCCGTGCCTTGATGGCCCAAGCCGGTTTCCGGGATCCCGCGCTCCACGACCGCGCCCTGGCACGAAGCCTCGACCCAAACCTGGCGAGTGGCGACGTTGCGATCCTGCTCGTGCGCGGCCTTGGCAATCCGCACAATCCGGAGCGGACCTGGCGCTTCATCAAGCGCAACTGGCCGGCCCTTCAGGAGCGGATCGGCGGCATGTTGGTCACCCGCGTCATCGATGCCACGCCGGCCCTCGGTTCGGCCGAGGCGCGTCGCGACGTCGCAGCATTCTTCCAGGCGCACCCTGTACCGACGGGGGAGCGGGCCATCCGGCAGGCCCTCGAACGCTTCGACCTCAGTGCGTCCTTTCGTCGCCGCGCAGGACCCGAACTCGAGGCCTGGCTATCGACCTGAGCGCGCCGGGCCCTACGCGTAGGCGCGCTCGATCATCCAGTAGAAGCCGGCCGCGCAGACGGCGGCGGTTCCGATTTCCATGACAAGCCGATGAGGCCGGCCATTCGCAACGCGGGCGAGCAGGAACAGCGCGGGCCAGACGATCGCCACGACGACGAGCTGTCCGAGCTCCACCCCCAAGTTGAAGCCCAGAAGCGCCGGCAGCAGGCGACCCTGGGGTAGTGCAATCCCCGTCAGCACCCCAGCGAAGCCGAAGCCGTGGACGAGCCCGAAACAGAACGCGATCGCTGCCCGTAGCCGGGCCGGACGTTTGACTCGATCGAGCAGTCCGAAATAGCAACCGCTGAAGAGCGCCAGCCCCAGTAGCGTTGTTGCCGAGATGGCGCCCCAGCCGACCAGCGCCAACAGGCCAGCCAAGATGAACCCGCCAACGACCATTCTTGGAATCACACGACGCCAGCCTGTGAGATGCCAGCCGTTTTCGGCCGCAACGAGGACGATCGACGCTCCGATCAACGACTCCACCGCGGCCGCTTCAGGCTCCACCCTCCCAAGGGCCGCCAACGCCAGTGTGATGCTATGCGCGATTGTGAACCCGGTAACGATCGTGACCACCTCGCGCAGGCGGGATGCCAACAAGAGCAGGGCCAACAGGAAAACCAGGTGGTCATAGCCGGTCGCGATGTGTTCGACGCCGACCCCAACGTACGAGGCCACTGAACTACCGCCGTCGCTCGTGCCATCTGCATAGCGAAGCCGCCAGACGCGTTCGGTGTTGGACAAGACGCGCTCGGTGATCTCGCCCGCGGTACGAATCCGCGCGAAATGCAGGTGGCTCGGTGCCACCTCGAGCATCAGCTCACTGCGAATCGCCAGGGCGCCTTCCGCAGGGCACGAAACATTCCATTCGATCAATGCACGATCCCGGGGTGCGGCCAGTGCGCGCACCGGCCCCACAAGCGGGCACGCCACACCGTCCGCTTCGAGTCGTAGAACCCTGGGAAGGTACGCGGCCAACTCCGGTCGAAGCGCCGGCGGGGAGACGATGCCCCATGGCAATCGTGTCAGCTCGAGCTGCGTGATCCGGAAACGGATTCGTGCCTCACGGCCATCGATTTCCCAACTCGAGTACGATGTACTGCGCGTATGAGCGGCCGCGGGCGTTACGGCACCCAGGACCATTGCCGCCAACACCGCGAGAGAAGCCACCCGCACCGGCGCGCGGTGCCACGCTCTCCCGTTCACTGCAGGACTTCGCGAACGACGACATCGGCATCTCGACGCAGCCCATCGAGGTAGGCGCGGAGCGCCGTGTCCCCCGAGCGTCGCACCCATTCGGCGCGAACCTGCTCGCGGATCTCTTCGAACGGCGGCACCCGTTCGCGCTCGCGATCGGCAAGAACGAACACGTGGTAGCCGGTTCCCGAGCGCACGGGATCACTGATCTCCGTCTCGGAGAGTGCCATCACTGCGCGAAGTGCCGTCGGCCCCACGTACTCACGCAGCTTCGCGGGTGGCAGCATGGCATCAGGGATCATCGATACTTCACGGTCGCCGTCCTCGGTTCGAACGGTCTCGAGCAAGTCACCGTTTTGCAGCCGAACGCTTGCGTGCTCGGCCCTCCGCTTCACGTCCTCCTCTGCACCCGGTGACGGAACGCGGAAGAAGACCTGGCCCACGCGAACCCGCCCGGGCTGTGTAAAGAAAGCGGCTTCGGCCTCGTGGAATTCGATCAACTCGGTTTCGCTAGGCGGCATGTCTTCCGCTTCCAACACCACGGAGCGAATCATGGCCGAGGTGATGTCGGCACGAACGCGGCGGTCGCTCTCAGCCAGCCCAAGTTCAAGACCGCGCTGCACCAGGAGTTCCTCATCGATCATCCGATCGAGGACCCGTTGGCGCAGCTCGGGCGTGACCGGCTCACGGGTATCAGCGTCGAGACCGGCGACGAGCCGCTCGTAGCCGTCACGATCGATGAAGTCGCCATTCACGGATGCCACCACGCCATCCGGCAGCGCTCCGCCAGCCGCTCCGGCCCCGACGAGCCCGTAGGCCCCTAGTGCCAGACCCAGCGCTGCGCCCAGGCTGAGCATCGTGAGGGCACGCGTCTGCCGGCTTCTCTCGTCTGCGGGAGGCTCGCTCATGGGACCGGGAACCCTAGAAGGCCGCCCGGCAAGCGGCAATGGAACCGCGGGAAAAGCCCGGTCAATCGGCCCCGCCGGACGGCCGATTTAGGAAGCTTGCCGGAACTCCTATCCAGTCATAGTGCGCTCCTGCTGGCGATGGGCGTCAGCCTGACCTTGGCGGTGATCCATGCGTGGAACATCGGCGGTGACCGACAAGCGGATTGGTGGGTCGCCACCTGGGCTGCACTTGCTGTGGTGTTCGAGCTCGCCCGCTGGGCAGAAATCCACTCGGATAGCCCCCAGGTCGTGATCGAAGCCAATCGCGTCATGGTTGCCCTCGGTCCGCTCTTGATTTGTACGATGGTCGGGTTCGTGCGGCGACTGACGATTCGCGGCATGGACAGGAAAGTCGTCGCCTTCGCGATCGTGAATCTCGCGATTGCTTTCGCTGCGGCCTTCACGCCGTGGTTTGTTACGACGGAGACCGTGCAGTTGCACGATGCCTTTGGCCGACCTCATCATGCCGGCGTAACGTCATCTGCCGTCCTCCTGATCGCCCTCGACATTCCGTTTGCGCTCGGCTGGGTCAGTCGGGACATCTGGCGCGCCGAGAACCTGGCGCGAGGCGAGAAGGGGCTTCTGCTTGGAAGCCTCGTGATCTATTCCCTGCTTGGACTGACCGCAATCGTTGCTGCGGTGGGCTCCGACCTCGTGCCCAGCCTCGCCGAATTTGGTCCCCTGGTCATGGCTTTCAGCTTCTCCTACCTGCTCGTCACCCAACGCCGTCGGCTTGAATCGGAGCTCGAGGGGCTGGTCGTGGACCGCAGCAAGGCGCTGCGCGCGAGCGAAGAGCGCTTCCGGAACTTCTTCGAACAGGCTCCCATTGGTGTGTTCTTCATGAGCTCGGACGGTGCCTTCGAGAGCGTCAACCCGAAGTTGATCGAGATCGTCGGGTCGCCCTCGCTAGACGCTGCCCTCGAGCCCAACGGCCTAACGTCAGACTCCTTGATCGAATCTGGGATCAGGGAGGGGCTCCAGTGTTGTTTAAGGACGGGTGAGGTCGTCACTGGCGACTACGAATTCACCTCCAAGTGGTCAAAGTCGACGAGGCTGCGGCTGATCCTCACCCCGGCCCAGCACAGTTCCGAGACGCCGGGGGTCCTCGGGCTTGTCGAAGACATCACGGAACGTGTCGCGCTCGAAGGACAACTCCGGCATTCGCAGAAACTCGAATCCGTTGGGCAACTCGCCGCCGGTGTCGCCCATGAGATCAACAACCCAATGGCCTATGTGCGCAGCAACCTCGGCCAGCTCCGCGCCGGCTGGGATGCCGTACGCGAAGAACTCAGGAAGATGGGCGCTAGAGAGAGCGTTCAGCTCGCCGAGTGCGAGGCTTTGATCGACGAGTCACTAGAAGGCGTGGACCGCACGATCGCGATCGCCCGGGACATGCGCGAGTTCGCCCACTCCGGGGATGAGGTGCAAACCGAGACACAGGTCAACAGGCTCGTCGAGACGTGTGTGCGCGTGTCTGGAACGCATCGCACAGGTTCAGTGTCGATCGAGGAAGTCTATGGCGATCCGCTTCCGGTTCTGGCCTCGCCGGGCCAGCTGCAGCAGGTGATCGTCAACCTGCTCGTCAACGCCCTTCAGGCCGTAAGCGACGCTGGCCACGTTCGGATCCAGACGCGCCGGGAAGGGGATCAAACCGTCATCTCGATCGACGATGATGGGCCGGGCGTTCCGAAGCCCGACCGCGAGCGGCTCTTCGACCCGTTCTTCACGACGAAAGAGGCCGGCGAAGGAACCGGGCTCGGGCTCTACGTCTCCTATCAGATCATCCAAGCCCACGGTGGGACGATCCGAGTCGGCGAGAGCCCGGCGGGCGGCGCACGCTTCGAGATCTACCTACCCGCCGCTTCAACCGACGCGAACTAACACGTTCGCGAGAGATCAGGAAGGCTCTGGAGCCACCACCGTAACGGTCGCGCCCCGCATCGGCGCCTGATCGAGGTGGGGCAGGCACAGATACTCGTAGATCCCCGGCTCGGAGAAGACGTGCGAGTAGTGATCCCCGCGCATCAGGAACCGCGAGGAGAGCGGCGAGTGAGTAGGCGTCGGACCTTCACCGCTCGTCACAGTGTGAGCGACGGCATCCTCGTTCGACCACGCGACGGTGGCGCCTGCGGCTACCGTGACATGCCGCGGCTCGAAGCGCATGCCCCGAATTCGCACCCGAGCGTCAGCGACAGGCGGAGCGACTTGCGGTGCCGGGCCGCGACCCGGAAGATTCGAGGTCTGCGGCGTTTCCGGCGGGAACAAGTGTCCGCCGCCTAGCAATTCCAGCGGGACGGCGGCATCGGTTTCGGAGCGATCGTTTCCGCTCGGACACCTGCGCAAAGGAGCACCGTTCGTAGTGGCCGCATCCGAAAGGATCGCGCAGTTGTCTACGCCGGTACCGTCCCAGGCGAAGTCCCCGCCGCCACCGTAGCCTTCGACAATCGACGGATCTGGGTCAAGGCCGTTGCCGGACAAGTAGTTCCGCCCGATCCGATTGCGGTCGGCAAAGGGCTCCTGCTCCGGATCGCGGGCCGCCTCCGTGGGCCCTAGTCGAACCAGTCCGATGCCGACCGAGCGGTTGTCCTTGATCCAGTTGTTCTCGACCACCGTCTGGTCGGCCCCCATCACGAGAACACCGATTCCGGGCGGGAGTTGACCCACGGTCGAGACCGGATCTCCGAAGTTATCGCCGTTGTTCCGAACGACCCAGTTCCGGTACACGTGGTTTCGCAGCGCCTCCTTCTGGACTTTGCCCGGAAGCACGAAGACGAGAATGCCCGCGGTGTTGTCGAACGTGAGATTGTCGCGAACGACGGCATCGTTGGTGTTCTCGATCTCGATGCCGGCGACGTTGTGATGGACTTCGTTGTACGCAACCAGCGCGCGCACGCTGTCGCCAACGTAGATGCCCGCATCCTTGATCCGGGTGATCGTGCAGTTCGTCACTGTGATGTTTCGCGACTGAACGGGATAGACGCCGTAGAGGCCGGTATCGTCAATCTCGAGATCGTCGAAGCGTGCGCCGTCGACCCCTTGCGTCGTGACCCCATTGCCCTTGTAGTGGCGAATCGCGAACCCCGTAATCTCGAACGGGCTGCCCGATGCAATCACCCCGTCGTTCAGTTTGTTGCGGCCGTCCAGGATCGGGCGCTGATCTCCTTGGACGATGCCGCGCAGCGTAATCCCGGGCGTGTCCACCGTGAGCGCTTCGTGGTAGATGCCGGGTTCCACCTCGATGATCGTGCCAGGCGCCGCGGCCTCGATGGCGGCCGCGATCGAATCCCCGGACGCGACGCGCACGACTTCAGCGGAGGCCGCGTGGGCCAGAAACATGAACGAGCACAACAAGAGCGCGGGCACGCGCAGCTTCATCGACGGTCCTCCAGAACGGGAAGGCCGGACGGTACCCGTTCCGGCGGGCTCGGTCGCGAGCTTTCATCGGTGAGACTCCCCAGGAACGCGACCAGATCGCGCGCCTCGGCATCACTGATATCGAAGGCGCGGACGTGGCTGTGCACGCGCGAATTGGGAACACCCAACGCGCGCCCTCCTCCCTCGCGATAGAAATCGACCACCTCTTCCAGCGTCGCGAGCGAGCCGTCGTGCATGTAGGGCGCAGTGAGGGCGACGTTCCGAAGCGTCGGAACACCGAACTGACCCAACTGCCCCGGACTTCCCGAGATCGCCCCCACGCCGGGATCCTCCGAAGGCACGCCCACGCCCATCGCGATCGGTGCGTCGAAGGTTGAGAGGTGATGGCACTCGAAGCAGCGCGTGTTGAGCGAGCGGAAGAGTGTAAAGCCTCGACGCTCGGCGGGATCGAGCGCGCTGCGATCTCCCGACGCATAACGATCAAAGCGAGCGTTCCGGGAGGTCAGCGTCCGTTCGAATGCCGCCAGAGCGCGGACGATGGTGTCCACCGAGATCGGCTCTTGAGGAAACGTGCCTTCGAATAACCTCCGATACTCGGCGATGTTCTCGAGCCTCGCGACGAGTTCGACAGGATCGGCACCGAGCTCGTCCGGTTCGAACAGGGGGAGCCGCGCCTGGGCTTCGAGAGAACTGGCCCTGCGGTCCCACATCAGACGTTTCTTGAAACCCACGTTGTAGAGGCTGGGTGTGTTGCGTTGCAACGGCGCCCCACTGCGACCCCGCGCCGTGCGAAGTCCATCACTGAGCCCTCGATCGGGCCGGTGGCAATGCGCGCAGGAGAGACGGCCATCGCTCGAAAGGACGGGATCGAAGAACAGGAGCCGACCGAGCGCCACACGGTCGGCGCTAGCAGGCTCGCCGTTCATCGGGGGGAACGGCCGTTCAATCCCGGTCGTCGCCGCAATCAGCCCGGCAACGGCCCCCATCACGGCGAGCGACAACGCCGTTGTCTTCCGCCCGCCGCTGTGCAGCCCCATGGAGCGGATCGTATCGGCCCGGCTCCTTCGCGCTACCTTCGGCCGCCTCTGGAGGAGCGATGGGCGAAGTACTGGAGCTGGCGGAACGCGCATGGTCAGGAGATCTCGCGCAATCAGAGGTCCATCCCGGCCGCGCACTGATCGGATTCGAGGAGTTCTCGGAATCGCTCGGCTTCATGTCGGCGTTCTCGAACGTCGCGGTTCTCCGCACCGACGAAGGGCTCGTGTTTCTCGACACATCGAGCCACTTCCATGCGGGCCGCTTATTCGAATCTGTGCGCCGGTGGTCGCCGCAGCGGGTTCACACAGCCGTCTATACGCATGGCCACGTCGATCACGTGTTCGGACTGGGTCCATTCGAAGCGGAGGCCAAGGCCAACGGCGACGCCCCTCCCCACGTCATTGCACACGTCAACTGCCCGGCGCGCTTTGATCGCTATGTGCTGACCAACGGATACAACGCCGTGATCAATCAGCGGCAGTTCAATTTCCCGAAGCCCGTCTTTCCGAAGGTGTACCGCCAGCCCGACGAAACCGTCGGCGATGCGCACGCGTTCGAAGTGGGAAGCGTTCGCGTCGAACTTCTTCACGACAAGGGCGAAACCGATGATGGCCTCTGGTGTTGGATTCCCGAACAGCGCGCCATCTACACCGGCGATCTCTTCATCTGGGCCTCTCCCAATTGCGGCAATCCCCAGAAGGCCCAGCGCTATCCGCGCGAATGGGCCATCGCCTTGCGACGAATGGCCGCTCTCGAGCCCGAGCTACTGCTCCCCGGCCACGGTCCTCCGATCATTGGCGAAGATCGCGCCCGCCTCGCCCTCGAAGAAAGCGCATCCCTGCTCGAGATCATTACCGAGCAGACTTTGAAACTGATGAACGAGGGCGCTCGCCTCGATGACGTGATCCACTCGGTCAAATTTCCCGAGGAGCTGATGCAACGTCCGTATCTACGGCCCAGCTACGACGATCCGCGATTCATCGTGCGCAACCTCTGGCGACTCTACGGCGGCTGGTACGACGGCAACCCGGCCCACCTCAATCCGGCGCCGGACGCGGACCTGGCGGCCACCGTGGCAGCGCTATCGGGCGGCGTCGACGCGCTCGTCAGTGCCGCCGAGCGCGCCACTGACGACGGGCGTCTTGACCTGGCCTGCCAACTGGCGGAATGGGCCGTGCAGGCGGATCCTGATCATCGCGCCGCACAAGAAACCCGCTCGGCAATCTATCGACAGCGTGTCAGCGTCGAGACGAGCCTGATGGCACAAGGCATCTATGGCGCGGCTGCGCGCGACAGCGATCCTGACAACTAGCGAGCTACGGAGAAACGATGCGATATCTGCACACGATGGTGCGAGTGACCGACATTGAGGCTTCCCTCGATTTCTACTGCAACAAGTTGGGCCTGGAAGAACAACGACGGATCGATGTCGAGGCCGGCCGCTTCACGTTGGTGTTCCTCGGAGCACCGGACAACCCGGACTCGCAGGTCGAGTTGACCCACAACTGGGACCCGGAACTCTATGACGCCGGCCGCAACTTCGGGCACCTGGCCTATGCGGTGAAGGACATCTACGCGGTCTGCCAGCGTCTGCAGGACGGCGGTGTCACGATCAACCGCCCGCCTCGCGACGGTCACATGGCCTTCGTTCGCTCGCCGGACGGCATCTCCGTCGAGCTGCTCCAGGACGGCCCGTCCCTCCCGGCACAAGAACCCTGGGCGTCGATGGAGAACACCGGCGAGTGGTAGCGTGGTCGCTAGGTCTCGAGCACTGTTTCCCGCTCGCGGGCGACGAAGCGTGCTCGAATCGCGGCGACGTCCTCGGCCGTAAGAGGGCGGTAGCTACTGCCCTCGCGCAGCCAGACTTCATCTTGGCATTCCCAGCGTTCGCGACGCAGAACGCGCTTCAAGATCTTGTTGGTCTCGGTACTCGGGAATTCGCGGGCAACCCGTACGTAGCGCGGCGCGCACTTGGTACCGAGGTCGGCCTGGTCTCTCAGGAACGCGAAGAAGCGATCGGGTTCGAAGCGAGCACCGGGTTCGAGAATCAGCGCGGCCATGGCCTGATCGCCCACTTGCTCGTCGGGTACAGCGTAGACCGCGGCTAGCGAGACTGCGGGATGTCGCGTGAGGATTCTTTCGACGGGAGCCGCCGCGAAGTTCTCGCCGTCGACGCGGAGCCAATCGAAATCTCGCCCTCCGAAATAGAGAAAGCCTTCGGTGTCTCGGTAGCCGAGGTCGCCGGTCCAATAGATCCCATCGCGAATCCGAGCCGAGTTCGCCTCGTCATTGTTGTAGTAGCCCTCGAATGTGATAGCTGTCTGACGATTCGCAATCTCGCCGATGCAGGCTTCCGCATTCGTCAGGCGTCCGTTCGCGTCGAACTCGGCCGGCGGACATTCTGCCCCCGTCTCCGGATCGAGAATCTGGGTTCCGGGAATACCGATACCAAGCGCGCCCTTCGGAGTTTCGGGCGTTCTACCGATCGAGACCGAGCCTTCGGTCGACCCGTAGGAGTCGAGAACCACGCACCCGAAGCGTTTGGAGAAGCGCTCGAGATCGTGCTCAGCTCCTTCGTTCCCGAAGGCAACGCGCAGGGTGTTGTCGGAATCGTCCGATGCCTCGGGAGTGGCAAGGATGTACGTAAGAGGCTTCCCGACGTAGTTCATGTAGGTCACACGGAACTTGCGCACGTCGGGCAAGAAGCCCGAGGCCGAGAACTTTCGCCGCAGCGCCAGCGTCGCACCGGCTGCCAGGGTCGGCGACCAGCCCGCCATCAGCTGGTTCGAGTGGAACATCGGCATCGAGCAATAGGCGACATCGTGCGGGGTCAGCTGCCAGCGTTCGCGCAGGTTGTCCGCGATCGCGGCGATTCGGGCCTGGCTGCAGATTGCCGCCTTCGGATGACCGGTCGTTCCGGAGGTGAAGATCAGCAGATAGGGAGCCGTCGGGTCGAGTTCGATGTTCGGATCTGTCGCTCCGACGTGCGGTGCAAGTGCATCGGACCACTCTTGGCTTCCGATCACATGGAGCGCGTTCGCAGCCGCTCCCAAATCCAGCCCCGCGAGGTCGGCCTGGTACTTGGGCTCGGTGACGAGCACGGAACACGCCGTGTGCTGCACGTCGCGCTCGAACTCGGCACCGCGGCGCGTCGGATTGATGCCGACGATCGTGGCCCCCGCGAACGCAGCCGCACCGAGCAGGTACGAAAACTCCGGAACGTTGTCGAGCAGCACACCGACGTGAAGCGGCCCATCCGCTGGCCTGTTCGCCAGTAGCCAGGCTGCCCGGTCGAGTGATGCCTGCACGTGCTGGCGCCAACTGACCTGTTCGTTTTCGAACAATACCGCAACGCCATTGTCGTCGGCTCGGGCGCGGAACAGCGCGCGAATGTCGTCAGCCATGCTTCCTCCTCGAGTCCCGCAGGATATCGAAGCTCAAACCTCGAGTCGGACCTCTTCGGTTCCGTTCAGGAACAGACCGAGGCCGCTGGCAGCTCTGGAGCGACCGAAGGAGGTATTGACTACCCGGGTCATCAGGGCGCGCGTCCATGAATGGAAGAAGCGGGTCCCCAGCATGATCCGCGGCGGAAGTGCCGCAATCCGTTGGATCGTATCGATCTCATGGCCGCGTTCGGACTCCACCCGCGCGGCCGCGACATCGAGATCCGTACCATCGCGAAGGGCCGGTACCAGGTGGTTGGCTGCCACCACCGCATCCCGCATCGCGACATTCAAGCCTTGTCCACCCACGGGCGACATCGTGTGCGCGGCGTCTCCAATCACCAGCGAACCCGGGCGTGCCCAACCCTTCACCCGATCCGTGACCGTATCGAGCAAGAACGGGCGAGCGATTTCTCCGACACTGCCTAACAAGTGATCTCGAAGCTCCGCGTCCACATGCTCGGCCATCGCGCGGCACCAATCTTCGATTCCACGACTTCGGAGTTCGCCGTACGTCCCCTTTAGGATGACCCAGGCCATCTGGAGCCGTCCGTCTTCGCCGGCCGGGAATGCGATGAGAAGGTGGCCCCCACCAATGTAGAAACGGAACTGGCCTGGCGAGAAGCTCGCGGGCCACGGGATCTTGACCCAGACGATGTCCATCGGCGTGCCCAACTGGCGCGCGGGGAGACCCTGCTTCCTCCGCACGACCGACGCTCGACCATCGGCGCCGATCACCAGCCGGGCGCGAATCTGTTCCTCTCCGTTCTTGCTCTGGGCACGAACGCCCGTGATTCGATCGCCTTCGCGCAGGAGATCCCGGACGGCGGTGCCCCGCAAGAACCGAAAATGCGGTTGCTTCTCGGCCTCTGCCACGAGCATCTCAAGCAGGTGGGGTTGAGAAACGCTCAACGGAACAGGATCGGAATTGTCTTCGATCGTGAACTGGAAGAATGGCTCTCCGCCTCGGTAGCCGCGAAAATTCGTCGGCTTGATGTGGGGAACGCTCGCGATGTCGAACCCGGCCGCGGAAAGCATCGCAAGGCCGCCGGGCATCAAGACTTCGCCGCGGAACTCGCGCTCGAAATCGGTTTGACGTTCGATCAGGGCCGTCTCGATGCCGCGGCTCGCCAGCAGATGGGCGAGCAGCGCACCGCCCGGCCCGCCGCCAACGACGACCACATCACACGAACTCGATTCCGACATGAGGTCCCCTCGATCCTCGGGAATCCTAGCGTGGAGACGAGGGTAGAAGGGGACGCACCTTCGCGTCGAAGAGTTCGACACCCTGCCAGGCGAGATCTGTCGGGATTCCGCCGCAGAACGGATACAGCAACACATTGCCGTGGGTGCCCAACCCTTCGGCATACGCGACACATTCGTCCGGCGTGAGAATCTTGTAGAGCCCTTCCGCCTTCATCTCGTCGAGGGTAGTGGCGTGCGATTGCATCGCCGAACCCTGCTGCCAGGAAGGCTGCCAACTGGCGTAGGTGACCGCGTCATGGAGCAAGTAGGGGCCAAGCTCACGCCAGGCGTGCTCCGGATCCTCTGCCACCCAGATCATCTCGCCGGTCCCTGGAGGAAGCAACGTCGGCTTGTGGCCCCGTGCCTCACACTCGGAGATGTAGAACTCGTTCATCTCATCGTTGTTATTCGCGGGCTGATAGGGCAACGCGAAGCGTGCCGCCCGGCGCGCCGCGGTCTTGCTCTGCCCGCCCATGAGAACCGGCGGATGCGGATCGGTGAACGGTGGCGGCGTGACCCGAATCGAGCGACCGCGCCATTCGAACGTCTCGCCGGAAAATGCGCGCAGCAGCACCTCGAGGTACTCCTCGAAGAGCTTGAAGCGCGTGTCGTGCTCGACGCCGAACATCGCGAACTCTGAGAGTCGGTAGCCGGTTCCCGCTGTCGTCACGACACGGCCCTTCGAGATGTGGTCGACGAAGATCAAATCCTCGGCCAGCTTCACCGGGTCGTACATCGGCAGCAGCAACGCAGCGATCGAAATACGCACCCGCTTCGTGCGTGCGGCAACTGCGGCAGACATGGGAACCGGGGACGGGAGATAGCCATCCTCGGCCCCGTGATGCTCGCTGAGGCTGACGCCGTCGAAGCCGTGCGCATCGGCCCACTCGGACATCTCGAGTGTGGCAGCGACTACCTCGGCCGTGGTGAGCGGCGAGGCCGCCGGCGCACGCACGTCAAATCGAAGCGTCGTTCGGGTCACTCGCGGCTCCATTTCCAAGCTTCGCCCTTCAACCAGGCACGCATCGCCGAAGCAGCACCATTTGGGCGCATGGTGCGATCGAACGGGGTCTGCTCGAGCGTCACCGCGCTACGAACAAGATCGACCTGCTGCTGACTCATCGTGTTTCCTTCGCGCTTGGGGTCCGGGATCCTAGGCTAGATCGCCACAGCGCTGCCCAGAGGACTATATTGCACAGGACCATCAGACTTCGACCCAAAGGAGCGCCTCATGGCCGCCGCCCCGATTCCGGCAGCTGATCGCGGAAAAATCGCACCGGCCAAATTCGCTCACTGCGTGATCCGGACCAAGCAGTTCGATCCGATGGTCCAGTGGTACAAGACCGTGCTCGAAGCGGAGGCGGCCTTCGAGAATCCCTTCATTTGTTTCATGACCTACGACGACGAGCATCATCGAATCGCGATCGCGGCGAATCCGATGCTCGAAGAGCGGCCGCTGAATGCGGTCGGCGTCGACCACATCGCGTTCACCTACGGCGGCCTCGATGATCTGCTCGAGACCTACTGCCGGCTGAAGACTCTCGGGATCACCCCGAGCACAACGATCCACCACGGCCCGACCCTCTCGCTCTACTACCTCGATCCAGACCTCAATCAGGTAGAGCTGCAGATCGACACTTTCGACTCGCTGCAGGAGGCCATGGATTGGCTGACCACATCGCAGTTCCAGCAGAACCCCATCGGTGTCTTGTTCGACATTGAAGATCTGGTGAAGCGCTGGAAGGAAGGCGAGCCGGCCAGCGAACTTCAGAAACCGATCGAAGGCCCGCTCCCCGGACCGGATGCCTTCGTCGCCCACTGACCTCCAGGAGTAAACCATGTCACTCGAACCGTTTCCCGAAACACAGGCCTCCCTCGAAGCCCAATGGCCGACGATCGGCCAGGCCGGCGATTGGTGGACGGGCGCCGAGCGCGTGGCGATCGTGGCCGAAGCCCGGGCCGCCGCACAATGCTCGTTATGCGCGGAACGGAGAGACGCGCTCTCGCCCTACGCCGTCGCCGGCGAGCACGCGGGCGAGCGCGATCTCTCGGCAGTTGCCGTCGATGCCATCCACCGGATCGTCACGGATCCCGGGCGCTTGTCATCGCAATGGTTCGAGGAGTGCCAGGAGGCCGGGATGGCTCCGGCCCAGGTGATCGAACTGGGCGGCATCGTCTCGACGGCGACCCTCGCCGACACCCTGGCGCGCGCGCTCGATCGACCGCGGCTCGCGCTCCCAAAGGCGCAGCCGGGCGAGCCTGCCCGCAAGCTTCCGGCCGGCCTCGAACTGCGCGGAGCGTGGGCGCCCATGGTGGTTCCCGAGAACGCGGAGGGCATCATGAAGGCGATGTACGAGAACGTCGCCGAGAGGACGGGCTTCGTCTTCAATGTGGTGCGGGCTCTCTCATCCGCACCCTCGGCCTGGGCGCTCTTTCTGCAGACCTTCCTCCCGAACTACGCGACAGACGGCCCGATGCCCGAAGGCGCGTTGAGCCGTGTCCAAGTGGAGTTGCTCGCTTCCTCGACATCCGAATACAACGACTGCTTCTATTGAACGACCGCACACGCCACTCTGCTCCGTGAGAGCAGCCAGCAAGTCGATCAAGGCCTCGATCTACGCGTCGTCACCGGCACAGCAGAAGATGAAGACGGTGGTGTCGAGTGCGGTGCATTGTTGCGCCGACTGGCCCACGCCATTCTCGGAACCGGCGACCTTGGTCGCGCGCGTTCCGAGGCCCTCGAAGTTCTCGGTGAGCGAAAGACCGTGCATGCCTGTCAGATCGTGGCGGCCTTTGACGGCATCAACCGCGTGGCCGACGTCGCCGGGATCCGAACGGACCCAGAGATGGGTGATCGCGCGGCGGAAACCGTTGCCACGCTCCAAATCGCGTCGATGGAATCGGCCTAACCGGTGACGTCGAACCTGGAGACGTAGCTGGCGAACCGATCGAGGACGCGGTCTTCGCTCAGCCCGTAGTCCTCCAGCCCGTAGTCGTGGCTCCCGTGTTTGTCCTTCGGGTTCGCTCCGACGTGAGAGGCGAGTTCCGACGCGATCGGTGAAGCGTCGAGTCCGAAGCACTCGTAGATGCGGGTGGCGGCGGCAAGTGGATCGGAGACGAACTCGTCGTGGGTCACATCGACGACCCGATCCGCAGCGAGGCCTTCGCGTACGGCCAGACCACGCTCGAGCGAACGCGCATAGAACTCCATCACGCGGGGACCGAGTTCCTTCGGATCCACCCCGTCGACCTGGCGCATCAAGGTCGCCGTCATCGAGCAGATCGACGCCACACAGAGCCGAGGATCGCGATGGCCCCACACGATGGAGGCATCGGGGAAGGTCTCGAGCAACGCGTCCAGGCCCCACATGTGAGCAGGCGCTTTCAGCAGCCAGCGATCGCCCGGACGCTGCCAATCGAGCATCTGCATGTACTGCTTCTGGTGGGCATACACGGCATCGAGTCGATGAAGATTCTCCTGATACCAGCTCGCGTACGGTTCCAGGAAAATCTCGATCCCGTACTGCACACCATGGAAGGCGAACAGATGCAACAACACACACTCTTCGGGTGTGTCGGCGTGGGTCTGGTGGATCTTGTTCCACTCGGGATTCGTTTCGCGACCCTTCTCGTAGTAAGCGCGTATGGCTTCGTGGCGGGGATCCGGCGTTGCGGGGTCGTGTCCGACCAGGGGTTCGGGAAACTGGGTCTCCCATAACAACAGCGGTCGCGCGGCAGAATCGGCGGCCAACAGGTTGAAGAGCGCCGATGTACCCGAACGCGGCAACCCGGTCAGGAACATGGGCCGATTGATCTCGCACTGTTCGATCTCGGGATTCGCCGCCAGCGCCGCCTGCGCGCGCAGCCGCGTACCGGCCGCGCCGATCATCCGATTTCGGTTGCGTCGCCGTCGTTTCTCATTGAACGCGTTTGCCTGATAGGTCGCCAACAGCGCTTCGAGGCCGTCTTCGAACCAATGCTGACCCAGGTCGGACAGCCCAGCATCGGCGCGCGCTTCATCGAGTACGGTCTTGGCGTCAAATCCGCTCATCCGCCCAACTCCGAGAGCTTGACCACCCTCGCCTGGGGATCCGGGTGCTCCTTCGCGCGAATCCAACGGGCGCACATCGTGCCTTCCCGATGGCCGCAGGTGTCCAACCAGTTGTCGTGCCCGGTATCCTCGTGCGCGACCACGATCTGGACCGTGCCGTCTTCGCGGTACACCGCTGTGTGTTTGTTCACGTGAATTTTGTGGTAGCGGTAGTCGAGGCTTTCGAGCCAGTGGTTGGCCAGCTGAAAGTTCCAGAAGTCGCACTCAGGCGGTGCGAGCTCCACAACGAGCGCTTCGTCAGGCGCCAGCTTCCAATGGCTGTGGTAGTAGGCGATGTTCGGATCGCCACCGGCAGCAAAGGCTTTCTCGTGCGGGAAGCGCGGCAACTCGTTGGTGTGCGCTCGAAAACTGGCGGACCAATCGTTGAACAGGTTGGCGCAGCCGGCAACGAAGCCCGCGGCGCCTTGGAGCATCCGATCGAAACGCGCGGGATCGAGCGGTCGCGGTTGATTCGGACCGTCGATGCGACGGATCTTCACCACGGCAATCCGCTCCTTGGCGTGATCGAGCCGCGTCTGCCGGATTTGGATCATGCGCGTCTCAGGCGCCATCGGGAGCCAGTTGGCCGCATCGTCGGGCCGCTCGCTACTCACGATGATTTCGAAACTGCCATCCGGTTCGATCACCATGTCGCCAGCCTCGAGATAGCCGGTTGTATCGAGGCTTCCGGTCGCACCGTAGTTCCCGGCCTGGGTACCGAAACCGAGGTAGTGCACGGTCCCGCGCGTGCCCGTGATTCGGTACCGAAAGTTTCCGTTGACCGGCGCGTTCAGGTAGACGTTGTCGGGACTGTCCATTCCCATCTTCACCGTCTCGCCGGTGGTGCGTTGGAACTCGGGCGCCGACGAATCGGAAGCCTCGACGAAGGTCTCGAGCGCCGCGCGGGTAAGCCGCGTGAGGTAGCGGTATCCCTCGGCGCGATCGAATGGATCCTCGGGGGTCGAGTCTGCGAGAACCACAGCCCCCGCGGCCTTCAAGCTGTCACAGAAGGCTTCCCAACTCCGTCCATCCTGGATGCGTTCCAGTGCTTCCTCGCGATCAGCCATACGTCCTCCGTCCTCGTTGCCGGTAGCGGAATCGCTCAGTCTACCCGAGCGGAGTTGCCGTATCATTCGCGCCTGCTCGTTGATGCCGGCGCCTCCCGCCGTCGAGAGGGACCCCATGCCGCAGCCGATTGCCGTCCAACTCTATTCCCTGCGCGAGGAATCTGAACGCGATCTCGAGGCGACGCTGGCGCGGCTCGCACGCATCGGGTTCCAGGGCCTCGAGCCTGCGGACCTGCACGGGCGGACACCAACTGAGTTCCGCGCGCTGGCCGAGGCCCACGCGATGGAAATCTGCTCCTCCCACGGCATGGCGGTGGGCGAGGCCGCTGCCTCGGTGTTCGATCAGGCAGCCGAACTGGGAAGCCCGCTCGTCATCGTGCCCTTCGCCGCACCCGACCGGTTCACGACCGAGGTAGGCGTTGCCGGCGTGGCGGCAGAGCTGAATGCGGCGCTGCCACTTGCGCGCGAGCGAGGCGTCGGGCTCGGCTATCACAATCACTTCTGGGAGTGGACGGAGCTCCCGGACGGACGCACCGCCTTCGACCTGCTGCTCGAACAGCTCGACCCTGACGTCGTGTTCGAGCTCGACATCTACTGGGCACAGACCGCGGGCCAGGCGCCCGCAGAACTCCTCGCCAGTCTCGGCCCACGGGTCGCTCGTCTGCACCTGAAAGACGGCCCGGCCGATGCAGCAGATTCTGCCATGACTGCGGCGGGGGACGGGAAGATCGATCTCGCGAGTGCTGCCGCGGCGTCGCCCGCGCCCTGGCACATCGTCGAACTGGATCGCTGCGAGACCGACATGTTCGAGGCGATCGAACGAAGCTATGTCTACCTGACCGAGAAAGGCATCTCGTCCGGCCGCATCGTCTGACGCTACAACTCGAGCACGGTCCGAACACCACGGCTTGCGCGCACGTCATCGAAGCCTTCGTTGATCTCCGAGAGCGGACGGCGATGGGTGATCATCGTGTCGAGATCGAGCCGCCCATTCTTCCAGAGAGCGATCATTCGCGGAACGTCGCGCACCGAATTGCAGCTGCCGAGCAGCGTTCCCTTCAAGGTCTTGGCGCCAACGGTGAACAGGGCGGCGGGAGCGATGTGGATCGCTTGATCGATGGGCGGCGCTCCGACACAGACGATCGTGCCACCATTGCGCGTGGCGAAGTAGCCCTGGGTCACGAGATCGGCCACACCGGCCGTTTCGAAGGCATAGTCGACGCCAATCCCTCCCGTCAGATCTCGCGCCGCGCTGACTACGTCGTCTTCGGCCGGATCGAGGGTATCGGTCGCGCCGAGCGCACGGGCCATTTCGCGACGGGCGCCCACCGGATCAGAGACGATGATCTTGGCCGCGTTGGCGAGCGACGCCCCTTGTACGGCGGAAAGCCCGATCCCACCGAGACCCATCACGAGAACGGTGGCGCCCTCTTCCACCTCCGCCGTGTTGATCACGGCGCCGACGCCGGTCTGGACGGCACACCCGATCACACAAGCGATGTCGACCGGGGTGTCTTCGGGAATCCGGATGGCGCCATGCGCCTGAGTCACCGTGTACTCGGCAAAGCCGGCAACGTTCAGCCCGCGGTAGACGGTTTGGTCTCCGCGACTCAACCCCGTCGATCCGTCCGGGAACGTGTTGGTCATGATCCCGCTCGTCTGCTCGCACAGACTGAACTCTGCGCGCTGGCACCAGTAACAGTGGCCACAGGCCGGCGCCGGAGTCAGGACGACCTTGTCACCCGCGGCCAGGTTCGAGACGCCGGCTCCGAGTTCCTCGACCACGCCGGCCGCTTCGTGACCCAGCACGATCGGCAATGCCCCCGCCAGGCCGTCGGCCACGCTCACATCCGAGTGACAGATGCCGCAGTTCTTGACACGCACGAGGACCTCGCCCGCGCGCGGTCCTCGGATCTCGAGATCGTCGATGATCTCCAACGGTTTTCCGGCTTCGGTCAAGATGGCAGCACGCATCGCGGTTCCTCGTATTCGAAATTGAGCGACCGATTGTAGCCGGGCCGCCGCGGAAACGGCGACAACCCGACGCTACGCGATAGGCTCCCGGCGCAGAACGTGCGGAGGCTCCATGAAGGTAATGGTCACGGGCAGTACGGGATTCACCGGTTCCCATACCGTCCAGGCGTTCGTCGATGCGGGCCATTCAGTGCGGCTGCTGGTCCGCGACCGCGAAAAAGTGCGCCGCGTGTTCGACCCGCGCGGTATCGAGATTCCCGAGACCGACATCGTCGTTGGTGACATCATCGACGAGAGCGCTGTCGAATCAGCGATGGCCGGCTGTGACGCGGTCTTCCACGCCGCCGCACTCGTCGACCTGCGGCGCAAGAGCGCGGAAGCCGTACTGCAGACCAATGCACGCGGCGTCGAGTTCGTAATCGGCGGAGCGGCTCGTCGCGGCCTGCCGTCGATCGTCTACGTCTCGAGCATCGCGGTCTTCTTCGTACCCGGTTGCGAGCCCTTGCACCCGGAAATGCCGATCGCACCCACCACGACCGCGTATGCCAGAAGCAAGGCCGATGCAGAGCGCGAAGTGCGCCGCATGCAAGCGGACGGCGCATCGATCCGTGTCTCGTATCCGACCGGAATCATCGGGCCCGATGACCCAGGGATGACGGATGCGAACCACGCCGTCTATTCGTTCTTCAAGGATACCGGCGTGACCACCTCGAGTGGTTTCCAGACCGTCGATGTTCGCGATCTCGCGGCCGTCCACCTCGCGATGCTGGAGCTGCCGCCGGGGGCCCAACGTTATGCGGCGGCCGGGGAGTTTCTCTCTTGGCCGGATACGTACCTGCTCATGGATCGACTTACCGGCGCCCCGGTTCGGCGCCCGAAGATTTCCGGCCCAGTGCTGCGCGCCCTCGGCAGTGTTGGGGACGTGGTAAAACGCGTCTACGATTTCAGCTTCCCGCTCACCCGGGATTCGATGGAATTCGCCACCCAGTGGCCGGGCGCCTCAGCTGCGGCGACGACCGGGGCGTTAGGTGTGACGTTCCGGCCGGCAGAAGAAACCTATCGCGACACGCTGCGCTGGATGTATGAGGCGGGGCACTTGAGCGCCGCGCACGTGGGTCACCTGGCCGAGGGCTAACGCCTACAGGCCCCCAAGCAGACCGACTGCTGCCTCAAGCCGCTCCCGGCCAGAGTCGAATAGTGATGGGATGGCCATCACTTACGACATCGACACGCACGCCGGCGAGGAGTCGCACAAGCGACCCCTCGTGCTCGTGATCGATGATGACCCCGGGGCGCGCCGCGCCATCGGCCGTGCGGCTACGCGCGAAGGTCTCGAAGTCCTTGGCGCCGAAGATGGCGAAGCGGGGCTTCTCGCGTTCGACCGACGGCTACCCCAGGCCATCCTCCTCGACGTGCAGATGCCGGGACTGTCGGGATTCCAGGTGTGCGAAGAAATCCGACGCCGTCCGGGCGGCGCCGAAGTGCCGCTCGTGATGATGACCGGGCACGACGACGAGGACTCGATCCGGCGCGCCTACGACGTCGGCGCAACCGACTTCCTGACGAAGCCGATCCAGTCGCTGATCCTACAGCACCGCCTGCGCTACCTGCTGCGTGCAAGTGTCAGCATGGCCGCGCTGGTTCGAAGTGAACGGCAGCTCGGAAATGCGCTCGAACTCGCAAGGATGGGGAGCTGGCGACTGGCGATAGAAGACGGCGAATTCTCGATCTCGCGCCAGCTGGTCGATTTGTTAGGCCACGATTCGGCCGTGAGTTTCACGGTCGAACGCTTCGCCGAACAGATCATCGAGGAAGACCGGCCAATCCTCCGCGAAGGCGTGCGCGAGTGTATGACGCACGGGCGTACGGTTGGACTCGATCATCGAATCCGCCGACCCGACGGTTCCCAGCGAATCATGCACTGCCAGATCCGCCTCGCCCTCGATGAGGAGGGGGAACCGGATGCGCTGGAGGGCATCGCTCAGGACGTCACCGAACGCCGGCAGACCGAAGAGCAGGTCCAGTATCTCGCACTTCATGACGAGCTCACCGGCCTCGGAAACCGCAAGCTCTTCGAACAGCGCCTGTTTCTCGCCGTTCACGATGCCCGGCGCCGGGGCACGCCGCTGGCTGTTCTCGTTGTCGATCTCGATCACTTCAAACGCGTCAACGACAGCCTCGGCCACTCGGCCGGCGATCGATTGATTCGCGAGGCCGCGGACCGTCTGACCGATTGTTTGCGGGAAACGGTCTCGCTAGGGGTCTCGCTGGAGGGCGCCACGACGGCGCGGCTCGGAGGGGATTCGTTCATCATCCTGCTTCCCCAAACCGGCGACCCTGCCGTGCTCGATTCGCTGGCCCGTCGCATTTCAGATTCTCTGGCGGCGCCCTTCGTACTGAACGACCACGAGGTTTCCGTGGGAACCAGCATCGGAATCTCCGTTTTCCCCGGAGATGGGAGCGACGTCGAAACGCTGCTGCGCAACGCCGATGCCGCCATGTCTCACGCGAAGTCACAGGGCCGCTCCAACCACCAGTTCTACAACGAGACGATGAACTCGGTCGGCCTCGCCCGTTTGGTCATCGAGTCCAGGTTGCGCCGTGCGCTGGAGAACGATGAGTTCGAGGTCCACTACCAGCCGAAACTATCGTTGGAGACCGACCGGATCGTCGGCTTCGAAGGTTTGCTGCGCTGGTTCGATTCGGAACTCGGAATGGTCATGCCCGGCGACTTCATTTCGATCGCCGAAGAGAGCGGCCTGATCGTTCCGATCGGCGAGTGGGTGTTGCGAGAGGCGTGTCGCCAATCTGTGGCATGGCTCGAGGCGGGCATCGACGCGCCGATTGCAGTCAATTTCTCGCCGGAACAATTCCGCCACGATGACATCGCAGCGACCGTACGAAGAGTCCTCGACGAAGAAGGCACACCGGCATCGGCCATCGGCGTAGAGATCACCGAGAGCGTCGTCTTGCACGACGCGGAGCGCGCCATCGGCCAGCTCGAACAGCTTCGGGAGATGGGGGTCGAGATCGCCCTCGATGACTTCGGCACGGGCTATTCATCGCTCTCCTATCTACGAACGCTGCCCGTCGACGTCGTGAAGATCGATCGCTCCTTCGTCAACGAAATCGACAACAACGACCACGGCTCCGAGTTGACGGCTTCGATCATCCAGATGGCGAAGGCCCTTGGCTTGCGCGTCGTTGCCGAGGGCGTCGAGACAGAAGCTCAGCGCGATCTCCTCGCGAGCTGGGCCTGCGATCAGATCCAGGGCTACTGGTTCAGCAAGCCGATTCCGGCCGAGGCCGCCGCGCAGCTCTGGCACGAGAACGCATTCAACTAGCCGGGCGCCGTCGTCAGACGGTGTGATCGGGCGCTCGTTCGGCCGCCGCTTCGAGCACGTTCGCGCGAAACTCACGTAGCTCGAGATCCACGCGCTTTCCCCATGCGGTCCGCAGGGCGTCGACAACGTCTGCGGGCGTGACGCCGGGGACTTCGTCCTCGACGGCGCCCACCGTCGAGGGATCCCACGCAAAGTCCATCGCGTCGTAGACCGGTACGAGTGCGTCGCGCACACGACTGCTCCCGCCCACGACGATCACACCACCGACATGGGCGGAGCCGCGCACGATGCGTTGGCCCACACCCATGAGCTTCGTGCGGCCGCGCGCGTTCACGCTGTGCTCGCCGGGACAGTATTCGCCTTCGACCTCACCGATGCGTGCGTCGACACCGAGTGACGCCAGCGCTTCGGCAATGATGCCAGCGGTCTCGTCGAAGCGTTCGCGAATCCGCTTGCGGGGTTCCGCGTCCGCGATGCACCAGGCGAAGGCGATCGTCTCGGAATGAAAGACCGCGGCGCGGCCACCCGCCAACCGAAGAACTGCACCGAAGCCGGCCTCTCGGGCTGCGACCACCGCCTCGTCGAAACCCGGACGCACGCGATCAAGCACCGAGAAGGCGACGACATCCCCGGGCGTATGGATCCGCAGCGCCTCCTGCTCTCTTCCCGCCGCCACCTCCTCGAGAAGCGCGCGCGACAGCCCCGCGTCAAAGGTGGGACGGTCGGCGAAGGACGCTTCCAGAAGGGTGACGCTGCGCTGCACCGTCGCAGGATACCTACGCCGATCGCTACGCGAACGGGGTAACGTTCACGATTCGTTCTAGGAGGCAGTCACGATGGGTCCGATGGAAGGCATCAAGGTCGTAGAAATGGGCGTATGGGTCGCCGGACCGGCGGCCGGATTGATCCTCTCGGACTGGGGCGCCGATGTCGTCAAGATCGAGCCGCCTGGCATTGGGGATCCGGCGCGACTCTTCCAGAAGATGTTGGGCGGAGATCTTCCGTTCAATCCGCCCTTCGAGATGGACAACCGCAACAAGCGTTCGGTCATCATCGACCTCACCACCGAGGACGGCAACGCCCTCGGCCTCGAACTGATCGATCAAGCCGATGTCTTTGTCACGAACATCCGGCCGGCCGCCCTCGAACGATTGGGATACGGGCCCGAAGCGTTGCTCGCTCGCAACCCACGCCTCGTCTACGGGTTGCTGACGGGCTACGGCCTCGACGGTCCGGAGAAGGACACCGCGGCCTACGACATCGCCGGCTTCTGGGCGCGCTCGGGGATCGCCCACATGCTGACGCAGCCAGGCAGTCACCCGCCCTTCCAGCGCGGCGGCATGGGCGACCACGGAACCGGCATGGTGCTGGCGGGTGCGGTCTCCGCAGCGTTATTCGCGCGCGAACGAACGGGCAAGGGCCAACTGGTCTCGTCTTCCCTGCTTCGCCAAGGCATCTACACCCTCTCCTTCGATGTCGCGACGGCGCTGCGCTTTGGCGTCGGCCTGGCCGTCGGCGATCGCAAGGCGATGGCCAACCCGTGCATCAACAATTACCAGGACAAGGATGGCCGTTGGTTCTGGATCGTCGGACTCGAGGGCGATCGCCACTGGCCGCCGCTCTGCGAAGCCGCCGGTCACTCGGAGTGGCTCGAAGACCCTCGCTTCGCCACGCCCGCGGATCGCGCCGTGAATGCCAAGGAACTGATCGATCTGATCGACGAAGCATTCGCAACGCGATCACTTGCCGAGTGGCGGCCGATCTTCGACAGCACCGAGAACTTCTGGTGGGCACCGGTTCAGAACCTCGATGAGGTGATGGCGGACGAACAGGTGCGCGCGGCCGGCGGATTCGTCGAGGTGCCCGACGGGCCGACGACGACGACGCTCCCG
The DNA here is from genome assembly GCA_035593235.1 of Phascolosoma agassizii. Lineage (NCBI taxonomy): Eukaryota > Metazoa > Annelida > Sipuncula > Phascolosomatiformes > Phascolosomatidae > Phascolosoma > Phascolosoma agassizii. Next base: position 40,313 of record JAVJHY011772090.1, read on the forward strand.
GCCACACCGGCTGACTTCCACGGTACGCCGTGGGAACCGCGCTCGATGGCTCCGGGGCACGGCGAGCATACAGACGAAATTCTCCGGGAGCTCGGTCGTGGCGAAGACGAGCTCCGCGGACTGCGCGAACGAGGCGTGATCGGTTAGGCGACCGGGTTCGACGGACGCCGGGTCCGTCGATGATGTCGCCATCCCGCAATCGGCAGGATCACGAACGCCAGCTCGAATCCAATCCCGCAGTGCACCTTGTCGATCGGGAAGGTCTGCACGTTGGGCTCGTTGGCGCTCCCATAGCTTGGATGGAGGAACGACTGGTAGCGGGTGTCGTTCAGCAGGAACCTGCGAAAGTACGAGACACCGTAGAGGTTCTGGAGGCGTTCGACTTCGGCCAGCGGAAACGCGGGTGGAACGCAGGTATCGAACCAGGGCTGGATCAACGCGCCGGCGCCGAACGCCGGCCACAGGTTCGGCGTCAGCTGTATCGAGATCAGCGCGTTGCCGAAATCGCAGATGATGTTCGCGAAGTGGGTGTGCGTCGCGTTGATGACGTCGATTCTAAAGACATCGGTCGGGATCAAGGCAAACGGTCGCGTCGTGTTGTCATCGATCGGTGTGGTCGTATCGAGCGTGCCCGATAGGAGCATGAGCGGCCGATCGAAGCCGCGGAAGGCATCGTCATCGATCAAGCCGGATGCCGGAGCCACCGCCATGACGGCATCGATTCGGTCGTCGGCAGGTGCCGTACTGAAGCCGGTCCGCATGGCGAGCGCGGTGTAGCCACCGAACGAGTGACCGGCGACACCGAAGCCCTCACCGCGAACGCGGTCTTGGAACAGATCGCCGGACGTTCCAGTGCGGGCCAGGAACGTGTCGATCAGGAAGCTCACGTCTCCGGGGCGATCGAGCGCCGACTGGAGGAAGCCGACGCTGGTACCGTTCTGGAGATCGTCGGTCGTGTTGCCGGTGTGATTCGGCGCGGCCACGATGAAGCCGTGGCTGGCCAGGCTTTCACATAACGCGGTCGATTGCGTGTTAATGCCGCCGGATCCATGTGAGAAGACGATCAGCGGATGCTTCCCCAGGGCCACCGGAAGATCGTCGATCGCCAGGTTCGAGATGACGGTCAAGAGGCCGATCACCGGGTACTCGGTCGGCGGCCCAACGTAGTCGACGGGGTCAACCGGGTACCAGACATGGACATCGAGTGGCCGATCCGAACGCGCCGGGTCCGTCACTGAAAATTCGCTGTGGCCGACGCCGAAGGGACCCGCGGCGTCCGGGGCCGGAGGGCCCTCTGCCACCGCAGGAAGTGAGAGGCCGAGGAGGAGAGAAAGCAGCAGGATCGGGCGGCCCAGAGTCATAAGGTCACTCCCTTGTGAGGTGACTTCACCCTACCACTTCGAGAAACGGTTGGCTGGGCGATGCGGGGCCCGCCACCCCGCCGATGCTCGCGGCCTGCTCTTCACCCCCCTCGATGAGGGCCTCGAGCAACGCCTGCTCCCGTGACGGCTCGATCCCGATCAGGAGGCCGCCCGATGTCTGCGGATCGACGAGCAATGCCGGCCCCGCGTTCTCTGCATCGAATCCTGGCCCGCAGACGCGGAAAGCGGCGGCGGCATTCTGGGGATGAAAGCTACTGCGCAAACCACGAGCCAACGCCTCGCCCGCCCCAGGCAGGACGGGAACCCGCGCTAGCGAGATCTCCGCACGAACCTCCGAGGCGCGCAGCATCTCGCCAAGATGAACGGCGAGACCGAAGCCGGACACGTCGGTCACCGCACTTGCGCCGTGTTCGCGAGCGACCGCGCTAGCGGCAGCATTGCCGCGAAGCATCGCCCGGTGGGCTTCGATCATTGCGACGCCGCTGGCGCGACCCTGCATGTCGGCGGCAAGCAGGACGCCCGTACCCAGTGGCTTGGTCAGGACGATCCGATCGCCGGTGCGCAGCCCCATCTTCGTGAACGGTGCGTGTCCCACTCCGAGATCGCCTAACACGGCGAGCCCGACCATCAACTCGGGGCCGACGGTGCTATGCCCGCCGATCAACGAAATCTTTCGGGTGTCGAGTTCTTCTCGAACGCCCGCCATCACCTGGAATAGCGTCTCATTCGAGTGCCGCTCATCCGGGACCGTGACCCAGGCGAGCGCATGCCGGGGAATTCCGCCGCTGGCGTCGACATCGCTCACCGCGTTCTGGCATGCGACGCGACCGACCAACCACGGATCGTCGGTGAAGGCGCGGAAACCATCGACGGTAGCGAGGAGGACGTCGCCGCTTGGGGTCGCGATCGCCGCGGTATCGTCGGGCGCCTCGAGTCCGATTCGAACACGCGCATCCGGCGCAGCGGGGCGGAGACGAGCCAGGGCGGTCGTCAGGCCGTCGGCGCTGACCTTGGCCGCGCAACCTCCACACGCCATCTCCTCCATCCCCATCGATTCAGGCGTAGGAAAAGCTGCGGCGTCCCGGCCATCAGGAGCGAGCACCTGGAACCGATTCAGGAAGCGGCGATCGATCCAGTCCTTCAAGGCAAAGACCCAGCGCCCCTCGAAGGCAATGCCCCACTTCCCGCCGAGCGCTCTCCTCTTGCCGAGGTTCAAGAGGGAGAGGAAGTCTCGTTGGGGTCGATAGGCACGAAGCGAGCCTCCGGTCAGGCGGGCCCGCAGATTCGCATCGAGGACCGGGCCCTGGCGCACGGCGTAGACACCGGCGCGCGGAACCCAGGAATGCGCGTCGAGCACGGCGCAATCCCCTGCAGCGAACACGTCGTCTGCATCGACACTCTGGAGCGTTTCGCGAATGCGCAGGAAGCCTGCGGTGTCCCGCGCAAGCGGCACCGATTCGAGCAGCGCTATCGGGGCGGCGCCGGTCGCCCAGATGACGCGATCGAAGTCCAACAAGTTGCCATTCTCGAGAATCAGCCCCGTTTCGGTGGCCTCCTTCACGGCGACTTCCGTGCGGACCCGGATGTTCCGTTCAGCCAGGATCTTGAGCGCCCTGGTACGCATCGCGCGAGACGCGCCGGGGAGGATCTCCCGGCCCGAGCCGATCAGCTCGATCGTCGCTTGCGAGTCCGCTCCCAGGCGCGCGTCCAAGCACAATGCGAGTTCGACACCCGCTGCGCCCGCTCCGACCACGGCAGTCCGTTCCGCATCACGACGCGCATAGGCGTCGAGCTCATCCACGAAATTTCGGATTGGGCGCGTCGCCAGGGTGTGCTGCCGAACCCCTCTTAGGTCGGCGCCCAGCACCGTCGAACCGACATCAAAACTGATCACGTCGTAGACGATGGCGGGCCGTCCAGCGAGTTGAAGACGATGGTCCGCCGGATCGAGTGCGATCGCGGCCGCCAGCACGACCCTGGCACCGGCGCGACGCGCCAGGGGCAGGCAATCGATCTCGAGCTCGTCTGCTCGGTAGTCGCCGGCTACGAAGCCCGGAACCATCCCGGAGTAGACGGCGTCCGGACGGTCGAGGACCAACGTGAGCCGTACGCCGGCGAGCGGCTTCATCATCCAGCGGCGGAGCAGTTGGACATGGGCGTGCCCGCCACCCACGAGGACCAATTCGGACTGGATCGGTGCATCCGGGCTCAGACGGGTCCCCTCAAGTGTGGTCGGCGCGCAGCGGCCGGTCTTCCGCGAGCTCGCGGGCATTGGGAGCCGAGGACCATACAACGGGGTTGATCTATTCCACATTTCCAATATATTAGAATTATGGAAAAGCAAGACGTTCTCGGAGCCCTAGGCGCCCTCGCCCAGGAAACGCGCCTCGACATCTTTCGCCTCCTCGTAGAGCAGGGCCCCACCGGGCTGACCCCGGGCGCGATTTCCGGGGCGTTGAATGTCCCGCCCGCCACGCTCTCGTTCCACCTCAAGGAGCTCAAGAGCGCCGAGATCGTGCGCTGTGAACGGGAGGGCCGCTCGCTTTCCTACTCGGCCAATTTCCCGCGCATGCAAGCCCTGTTGCGCTTCCTCACGGACAACTGCTGCCGTGGTTCTGACTGCAGCTAGTTCGCGCAACGCTTTGCGCGCCCCCATCCCACCTGGAGAAACTCATGCGTCTACAACTCGCCCTCAACGTCAGCGACCTCGAAACGGCCATCGCCTTCTACTCGAAGATGTTTGATGCGCCCGTCAACAAGCGAAAGCCCGGTTACGCCAACTTCGCGATCGAGCAGCCGCCGCTGAAGCTCGTGTTGTTCGAAGTACCGGGCGCCGACGAACGGATCAACCATCTCGGCGTCGAAGTCTTCGAGGACGAGGACGTGGCCATTGCCACCGAACGACTGAAGACCGCCGGAATGGACCACCTCGTCGAGGACGAGACCACCTGTTGTTATGCCAAGCAGGACAAGGTGTGGGCCCAGGAGCCGGACGGTCTACGCTGGGAGTGGTATCGAATCCTCGAGGATTCCGATGCCTTCGGCGAGGAACCGGCTGAGATCGCGGCTCCCGAAGCCCTCCCTGAGCCGCGGGGCTGCTGTTAGGGAGTTGTCAGACCGGGTCGGCCGCAACTCCACCTCAACCGCCGATCTGGAACATCTCCACCTTGCGGCGAGCTCGTGCCGGCGCGCGTTCCGTTCGCTCTTCGCTGTAGCGGTCGCTGCGCCTCTGCCAGGTGCCGGCGATTCGCTCGAGAAGCGCTTCGTCGCTGGCGCCCTCGCGCAGCGGTTCGCGGAGGTCGCGACCTTCTGAGCCGAACAAGCAGGTAAAGAGCTTCCCGTCCGCCGAGATGCGCGCCCGGGTGCAGCCGCCGCAGAAGGGCTGCGAGACCGAGGCGATGATTCCGATCTCACCGCCGCCGTCGGTGTATCGATAGCGACGCGCGACCTCGCCCGGATAGTTGGGATCAACCGGCTCGATCGGGAACGCAGCGCCGATTCGCTCGAGAAGCTCGCTAGCCGGAACCACCTGGGTAAGGTCCCAGGAGTTCGTCGTGCCCACGTCCATGTACTCGATGAATCGCACGATGTGGCCGGTGCCGTGGAAGCGACGAGCGAGTGCGACGATCTGATCCTCGTTTGCACCGCGCTGCACCACGCAGTTGATCTTGATCGGGGTCAGTCCGGCGCGTTCCGCAGCGGCGATGCCATCGAAGACTTGCTCGGGATCGGAACGCCCACCGCTCATCCTGCGAAACACCTCGGGATCGAGCGCATCCAGGCTGACCGTGATGCGATGGAGACCCGCCGCCTTCAGCGCTTCGGCGTGACGCGGCAGCAACACGGCGTTGGTCGTGAGGGCGACGTCCTGGATGCCCTCGATCGCGACCAACTCTTCGATCAGGCGCGGGAGTTGCGCCCGCAGCAGCGGCTCCCCGCCCGTCAGGCGCAGCTTCTCGACGCCGAGCGACGCGAAGAGCCGAGCCAGACGCACGATTTCCTCGAAGCGCAAGATCTCACTGCGCTTCTGGAATGGGAACTCGTCGCCGAAGATTTCTTCCGGCATGCAGTACGGACAGCGGAAGTTGCACCGGTCGGTGACCGAGATGCGGAGGTCACGGAGTGCACGGCCAAACTCGTCGCGCGGGCGTTCGCCCGACCCTGCGACGGCTTCGGCCGTGGTTTCGGTCACTCGGTGAAGCCCCACTTCGTCTTGTTTGCCTGGACCTCTTCCGGAGAAGGCTTGTCCTTGTCTTCCACCTCGGGGACTACGAAGTCGTCCTTGGCGTCAACAATCTTGGCGTTCAGCGGCGTATCGTCGGCGAAGACAGCGGGGACCCGTTCGTCCTCGAAGATGGCTTCCCACGGGCACTCAGGCTCGCAGACACCACAATCGATGCACTCTTCCGGATCGATGTAGAGCTGGTTGGGGAAGGTCGCGGCATCGCTTCCCTTGTACTCGTAAATGCAATCGACGGGACAAACCTCAACGCAGGCTTGGTCAACACAATCGCGGCAAAGGCTTGTCACTACCCAGGGCATCGCTCTCGATTCCTTCTCTGTGGCGCGCGGATCTTGGCGCGGTCTTTCTCGCGGTCCCATCCACCGGGATCCGCGGCGGGCAGGAACATATCCCCTCCCGTTTCCGCGCGCCTGCGTTTACAGCCGGAAGCTGGACGAATCTTGACTCGTGAGTACAGTTTAGGGCCCGCCCTGGCGGAATGACCCTGCGCCTAGGAGATCCAGGCCGTGAGCCTCGAACCGGAAACCCGAGAACGCATCCAGCGACTCGTCGACGGAGCGGCCGTGCGGCTCTTCATGAAGGGCAACCGCGAGCAGCCCCAATGCGGATTCTCAGCACGGGTGGTGGCGGCCCTGGACAGCCCCGGAGCCGCCTACGAGACCGTCGACGTGCTTGCCGATCCGGCCCTGCGCGACGGGATCAAGACCTTCTCCGAATGGCCCACCGTGCCCCAACTCTACGTGAACGGCGAGTTCATCGGCGGCTGCGACATCGTGACTGAAATGAACGGAAGTGGCGAACTCCAGCACGCGCTCGAGCGCATCGGAAGCTAGGCTCGCTGGCCATGTCGCTGCCGCCCCTGGAACCCGCCGCTGGATTCGTCATCGATGTTGCCGACGCCGACTTTGTCGCCTCGGTCGTTGATCGCTCTCACCAGGTCCCCGTCATCGTCGATTTCTGGGCGCCCTGGTGTGGCCCGTGCAAGAACCTCGGCCCGGTTCTCGAACGACTCACGAGTGAGTACGCAGGGCAGTTCCTGCTGGCCAAGGTCAACATCGACGAATCTCCTGCGGTCGCCCAACAACTGCAGATCCGGAACATTCCGCTGGTGATGGCGTTCCGCGATGGCGCCGCCGTCAGCGAGTTCGAGGGTGCACAACCCGAGAGCGCCGTGCGGCAGTTCATCGACGCCCTCCTCCCGAACGCGGCGGATCAGGCAGCAAGGGCCGGCACCGAGGCACTCGCACGGGGAGAGAGCGCAGCGGCAGAACGTCAATTCGCGATCGCTCTGGCCGAAGACCCGCGCCATCCCCAGGCGCTGATCGGCACCGCGCGCCTGCAAGGCAGTCGCGGCGAGAGCGAAGTCGCGCTCGCAACGCTCGGGCGAATGGGCATCGCACCCAAGGCCCTCGAACAGGAAGCCGAACGACTGGCCGCCGAACTTCGTAGCGCGACTCCGGCTGCCGATGCCCCGGATCTCGAGGCGCTGCGCGCCACCGCGGTTGCAAACCCGGGTGATCTCCAAGCTGCACTCGACCTCGCCAAGTCGTTGGTGGCTTCTCGGCGCTACGACGAAGCCCTTGCGGCGCTCGTCGAACTGGTGGCCCGCGACAAAACGTTCGCGGACGAGGCGGCAAGGAAGACGATGCTCGACGTTTTCGAGATCCTGGGTTCCTCGCACGAGCTGACCCAGGAATATCGTTCGAAGTTGGCGCGCGCCCTCTTCGTCTGAGTCCGGAAGCCCCGAGCGCGCCCGCGGGTAGAATGCGCAGGTGCCCCGCGGATTCATCGTCCATCCCACCTATCGCGTCCGCGATGGATTTCCGGTCGTGCAGCTCTTCGGACGGCTCGAAAGTGGTGATCCGTTCCTCGTCGAGGAAACGCGCTACCGGCCCACCTTCTTCGTCCCCGCCAGCGAGAGGGACCGCTTCGAAGGCGAAGCCAAGGCGAGGGTCGAATCCGTCGATTTGCGAGACATGGCCGGGCACGACGTCGTGCGCGTCACCGCACCGCTACCCGGCGACGTCCCGCGTCTCCGCGACCGGCACCGAGAGCGCGGCGGCCAGGTCTATGAGGCCGACGTTCGCTTCCCCTACCGCTTCTTGACGGATCAGAAGATTCGGGCGACCTGCAACATCCGGGGCCGGGGCAGCCAACGGCCGGACGGGCTCGTGGTCTTCCGGGATCCGGAGCTCGAACCCGCCGCGGCCGAGGTCGCGCTTCGAACGCTCTCGATCGACCTGGAAACGACCCTCGACGCGAAGCTCGTCTTCTCGGCCGCGTTCGTTTGCAACGGTGTCGAGGAGGTTCACCTCGTGTGCGACCGAAGCGTGGCCGGCGCAATCGTCCACCCCGAGGAGCCCGCGTTGTTATTCGCGGTGATGGAACGGATCCGCACCCTCGACCCCGATGTGATCGTGGGCTGGAACGTCATCGACTTCGATCTGCGCGTCTGGATGGAGCGTTGCGAAGCGCATCGGATGCCGTGCAATCTCGGACGCACACCGGACCGACCCAGACTGATCGAGCCGCAAGGCCGCGGTCGCAGTCGCTTCGAGATTCCCGGTCGAATGGTGCTCGACGGGATTCCGATCGTGCGCGAGTCGATCCACCTCTCCGACTATCGACTGGAGACCGTGGCCCAGGAAATCCTCGGCCGCGGCAAGCAGATCGACCATGAAGCGCCCGACGCCGGCGAGGAAATCCAACGCATGCGGCGCGAGGACCCGGAATCCCTCGTCCAATACAACCTGGAAGATGCGCGCATGGTCCCCGAGATCCTCGAGCACGAGGGGCTCCTCGATCTGGTGGAGGAACGCAGTCGGCTCACCGGGATGCAGCTCGATCGCGTCACGGGTTCGGTCGCGAGCTTTGATCTCGTCTACCTGCCCGAGCTTCGCGCGCGCGGCTTTGTGGCGCCTTCGGTGCCGCCGGATCGCGCAAACGTCTTCGTAAAGGGCGGCGCGCTCCTCGAACCGCAGGCTGGCCTTCATCCGCGCGTCGCGGTGCTCGACTTCAAGAGTCTCTACCCCAGCCTGATCCGTACCTTCCAACTCGATCCTCTGGCCCACGCGCGCGCTGACGACGATCCGGACCCGATCGAAGCCCCGAACGGGGCCCGCTTCGCGCGAAAGGGCGCCGTGCTGCCCGGCATCATCCTCCGGTTGATGACGAGCCGCGACGAGGCCAAGGCGCGCGGCGATGCGCACGCCAGCCAGGCCATCAAGATCCTGATGAACTCGATGTTCGGCGTGCTCGGGACACCCTCCTGCCGCTTCTTCGACCCCGACATCGCGAACGCGATTACGGGATTCGGTCAGCAGACCCTGCACTGGACGCGCGAAGCATTCGAAGAGATCGGTGTGCCGGTGCTCTACGGCGATACGGACTCGGTCTTCGTCCAGCTGCCGGAAGCGCCGGACCCCTACGCGCTACGCGCGATCGCGGAAGAACTGCGCGAGCAGGTGCAGGAAGCCATCACTTCCCGCGTGCGGGCGACCTATCGCCTCGAACCCCGCCTCGAGCTGGAGCTCGAGAAGATCTACGACCCGTTCTTCCTGCCGCGGGTGCGCGACGGACGCAGCGGCAGCAAGAAACGTTATGCCGGCTGGAAGGACGGGCAACTCGAAATCGTGGGCCTCGAATCCGTGCGCCGAGATTGGCCCGCGGTCGCAACCTTGCTGCAGGAGGGCATGCTCGAGCGCCTGTTCACCGATCGCGATCCGGTTCCGTTCGCGGTGGAGCTGGTAGACGAACTGCGCCGCGGGGATCTCGACCGCGAACTCGTCTACGTGAAGCGAATCCGAAAGGGCTCGCTCGACGACTACAAGTCCAACGCACCCCACGTCCAGGCGGCGCGCAAAGCTGGCAAGCACGCGGGGCGGATCATCCAGTATCTGGTCACGCGAACGGGTCCGGAGCCGGTGCTCCCGGGCCGCCCGCTCCCCTCCGGCATCGACTACGAGCACTACATCGAGAAGGTTCTCCGTCCGGTCGCGGATTCGATCCTGCGCGAAGTCGACCGCAACTTCGGGGAAGTCCTCGGGGAGCCGCAGCAGCTCTCGATGTTCTAAGGCCGGTGGCCCTCTAGGGGGCAGTGGCGATACTTCGCCTGTGCCCGTCCTCGAACCGGAATTCCCGAATGTCTCCGTCTTCTTCGGGCCGCTCTACCTCTTGCTCGTCGGATTCGAAGTCGCGCTGATTCGCTGGGCGGGGCAACGCGGCCTGTATGAGCGTCGCGACGCGGCCGCGAGCATCAGCCTCGGCCTCGGCAGCCTGGGCGCGGACCTGGTCCTCGGCGGGATTGGCGCCGCCGCCGTCTGGATCGCCTACGAAGCACGCATCGCCACGATTCCGATCACGCTCGTCACGATGCTCGCGGCATTCCTGCTCGACGACTTCCGGTACTACTGGTGGCATCGCTTCGGCCACCGGGTGCGTTGGTTCTGGGCGAGCCACGTCGTCCACCATTCGAGCCAGCACTACAACCTCAGCACCGCGCTCCGGCAGCCCTGGACGAGCGGGCTCAGTGGTCTCTTCGTCCTGAGCCTTCCGCTCGCATTCGTCGGATTCCATCCCGCAGTCCTCGCCTTCGTCTATGGCCTGAATCTCTTCTACCAATTCTGGATCCACACCGAGACGATCGATCGAATGCCCGCCTGGTTCGAGGCAGTCTTCAACACGCCTTCGCATCATCGCGTCCACCATGGCACCAATCCGCGCTACCTGGACGCCAACTACGCCGGTGTACTGATCGTCTGGGATCGCTGGTTCGGCAGCTTCGTTCCCGAGCGCGCCGACGATCCGGTGCAGTACGGGCTCGTCCACAATCTGACAACGAATCATCCCGTCAAGATCGCGTTCCACGAGTTCACTTCGATCTGGCGAGACATCGCGACGCCGGGTCTCTCGATCCGGGATCGCCTCCACTACTTGCTCGCCGCGCCGGGATGGAGCCATGACGGGCGGCGCCAGACCTCGACGCAGCTGAAGGCCGCCTACGTCAAAGCGCATCCCGATGAGGGAGGAATGCCCGGACTCCCAGCGACTTCGAACGCGGCCTAACCAGCGCTCGGCCCGGGTGGGTTAGCGACCCGCCAGCGTCAATTCCATCAGCGACGCTTCACCCGGAACGCCCATGCGCAGCGGGAAGCCATAGAAGCCGGTCCCGCGATGAACGTAGAGACGGGAGCGGCCGTGACCGAACAGGCCGTGATCCGGCCATCGTGAGCGGGTGAGGACGGTCCAGTCGAGGCCGAAGGAGACCAGGCCAATCTGCCCGCCGTGGGTGTGGCCCGAGAGGGTGAGGTCGGCCTCGCCCTTTTCGACATCCCGGAAGTGGAGTGGATCGTGTAGCAGCAGAATCCGAAGGTGATCGTCGATGCGCGGGTGCGCCGCGAAAAGCTCGGCCAGCTTCTCGGCGCGATCGTCTCGATGATAGTCGGCGCCCAGTATCTGGACTGGACCCAGTGGCGTCTCTGTGGTCGTGCCGTCGTCGACGAGCAGCCGGATTCCGTTTGCCGTCATCGCGACGCGGACCTCTTCTGGTGCTTCGTGATCGTGGTTTCCGAAGCTCGCGAAACAGCGTCCTTCGAGCTGCTGCAACGGCGCCAGCGCTTCTGTCAGGCAGCCCGGTGTCCCATTGCCCTCCATCGTGAGGAAGTCGCCCGTCAGAAGCACGAGATCGGGATCGTGAGCAATGAACTCTTCGAGCCGTTTCTGCAGCCGATGAATCGGTTGCCAGGGCCCGATGTGCGGATCGGTGATCTGGACAATGCGTAGCGGCCTTTCGGGCAGCTCCGGCGCGTCGCGGCGGTGCCGTTCAACCGGCATACGACGAATCTCATCCGGCCCCTCAGCGCCGAGATCAAAGCGGACGATCTCGCGCCGCAGCGTGAATGAACTGAACAGCGAACCCGCGATCATTACGACGGGCAGCAGATCGAACCAGAGCAGTGATTCGAGCGCGTTCTCGGCGCCCGCCCACCAGAGCGCGCCCCGGATCGGAAGCATCACCACGAAATAGGGCAACGAGATGGCGCCCAGCGCCTGGAGCGCCATCCCGGGCAGGCTGACCGCATAACGATAGAAACGCGGGCGAAGCTTTGCGTTGACGAGCCGCATGGCGTGGAGGCCGGCAGCGCAGAACGCGTAAACGAACAACCAGCCCACGGCCGGCCCCACCAGATCCTGCAGGCGGCTCGCCAGGACGACGGCCATCGGAAACGAGATCAGCACCATCACGCCGGTGAACATTCCGTACTGGCGGCCACGCGCACGCCAGGCGTAGAGCGGGAGTGCGATCGCGATCAGAGCGCCGAGCAGCGGGATCAACCAAGGGGGCGGGACAGTCACGAGGGCGGAGGATAGGAGAACCCTCGGCGCTGTCGCGCTGAACGAGGTTGCGGGCCACCAGCCTGCGAGTCGCCGCCGAGTGGATAAACTTCGGGCCATGAGCCAACCGGACCCGCGCGCGCTTCACGCCTACCTAGAAACCCTCCAGGACCGCATCTGCGAAGCCCTCGAACGCGAGGACGGCGGTGCGCGCTTCAAGGAGCGGGTATTCCCTGGAGAAGGCGACTCCGTGGCGCGGCCGCGCGTGCTGGAGAACGGCGCCTTGATCGAAAAGGCGGCCGTAAATTTCACGCACAGCCGCGGCCCAAATCTCCCGCCGGCGGCCACCGAGCGGCGACCGGAGCTGGCTGGCGCTTCGTTCGAGGCGGTCTCTCTCTCGATGATCGTCCACCCCGAGAACCCGTACTGTCCCACCACGCACATGAACGTGCGCGGCTTTGTCGCGACACCAGAAGAAGGTGAACCGGGTTGGTGGCTCGGCGGCGGCTTCGACCTGACGCCCTACTACGGCTTCGAAGAAGATTGCATCCACTGGCACCAGCAATCGAAAGCCGCGTGCGCGCCTCTGGGTCCAGGCACGTACGCTCGCTTCAAGAAGAACTGCGATGACTACTTCTTCCTGCCTCACCGCGACGAGCCTCGAGGCATCGGCGGCATCTTCTTCGACGACCTGAACGAGCCAGACTGGGCGACCTGCTTCGAACTGCTGCAGAGCGCCGGAGATCATTTCCTGCCCGCCTACCTACCGATCCTGCAGCGCCGCAGGGCCATGACGTGGGGAGAACGCGAACGCGACTTTCAGCTTTGGCGACGCGGACGTTATGCCGAGTTCAACCTGGTGTGGGATCGAGGCACCAAATATGGTTTGCAGTCCGGGCGCCGAATCGAGAGCGTGCTGGCCTCGATGCCCCCGGTCGCACATTGGCGCTACGACTGGCAGGCAGAGTCCGGCAGCCCCGAGGATCGCTTCGTCGACGACTTCCTGAAGCCCCGTGACTGGGTCGAACCGGACTGAGCCATGTCTGAACTCCGTGATCTCCACGTAGGCCCGCGACGCGTGATCCCTGCCCGACATCTGACAGCCCGCGCGGTTCGCTCGAGCGGGCCCGGCGGCCAGAACGTCAACAAGGTGGCGACCCGGATCGAGCTCACGCTGAACCTGGACGCAGCCAGACCCGAACTCGGCGCGACCGGCCCCTCGCGCATTCGCCAGCGATTCCCGCGCCGCCTCGATGCCGATGGAAACCTCGTCGTTCGTTGTGATCGAACCCGCAAGCGTGGCCGAAACCTCGAAGTCGCCCAGGACCGGATGGAGGAGATCCTTCGCGAGGCGCTGGCACCTCCGCCTCCGCCTCGGCGTGCGACCAAGCCGAGTGCGGGGAGCAGGCGCCGCCGCATCGATGACAAGCGGCGGCGTGGAGACACCAAGCGTCTGCGGGGTCGTCCGGGCGACGACTAGCCGATTGCTGCCGCGCGAACGCTCAGCGCCAATCGAAGCGTGCGTCCACCTCGACTTCATCGTCAAGGCTCTTGCAGACCGGGCAGGTGTGAGCGGCACGTTCGAGAATCGGTCGGGCATCCTCTGGAATTCCCGGCGCCATTTCGAACCGGACCCCTAGGCGCCCAATCCGGCGAACCGGCGCGGTTGCCATTTCCTTCTCGACCGAGACCGTTGAGCCTTCCAATGGCCAATCGTGGCGGCGAGCCACGATTCCCATCACGGTCATCATGCAGGAGCCGAGAGCGGCGGCCACAAGATCCGTCGGCGAGAACGCTTCGCCGCGGCCCTCGTTGTCGAGCGGCGCGTCGGTGGCGAGTTCCGCTCCGGACGGATGCGCCGCGCTGGTGTGGAGTTCGCCGTCGTAGCGAAGCTCGATCTTGACACTCACTTCTCGACTCCACTTCGTTCCGCGTTCCGAGCGCCTACCACTGCGTCGGCCAGTGCGGATGCCACGGATGCTCGCGTTGGAACGCATAGGACGCCCGCAGCACGAGGTCGTCGCGATGGCGTGGTCCGACGATCTGCAAGCCCACCGGTAGGCCCGCGTCCGAGAGTCCCGCGCGCATCGTTGCGGCTGGATGCCAGGACCAGTTGAACGGAATCGTGAAGGCGGCAACGCCCGCTGCTGGCTGACGCCGACCTTCCGTCTCATCGGGAAACGGGCCCTTCGCGGGCGGCGGATCGTAGGGCACGGTCGGTGTGAGCAAGAAGTCCACCTCGTCGAAGACCGACTGACACCAGGCGTTCAGGGCCATTCGCTTGCGGGCCATCTCGCCCCACGCCTCGGCGCTGACCTGGTTCATCGCCTTCACGCCGCGGATGAACGTTCGACCAAACTCGGCTTCGCGCTCGGGAAGGTAGTCGTGGAGTTCCGATGCCATTTCGAACCCACCTAACAATCCCCATTCTCGGCCGAGGCCGGGAGGGCCGCCCTCGATCGGGACCAGCGTGTGGCCCATCTTTTCGAACGAACGCGCCGCGTCCTCGACGACCCTGGCCACGTCCGACTGGACCACGCCGTGGCCGAGATCGGGCGAAAAGCCGAAACGGGTTCCCGCTGGGAGATCCTCGGCCAGCGCTTCGAGGTATGAGAAGCCTGGATGCGGCAGCGAGTTCGGATCTTCCGGGGCGGCGCCGCAGGTCAGATCGAGCTGAAGCGCCGCGTCCTCCACCGTTTTCGTGAGCGGCCCCGAGACCGACTTGTCGTCGAATTCCCACTGCGCGAAGGGACCCCGCGCCACCCGGCCCTGCGAGCCCTTGAGACCGAAAGCGCCGACGAAACTGGCGGGAATACGGATCGACCCGCCGCCGTCGCTCGCCGTCACCAACGGGCAAACACCACCCGCGAGTACGGCCGAAGAGCCGCCACTCGAACCGCCCGGTGTCAGATCCAGATTCCAGGGCGAGCGCGTGGCGCCGTAGACGAGGTTCTTGGTGATGGCGGTGTAGCCGAACTCGGGCGCATTGGTCTTCCCGACGACGATGGCCCCCGCCGCCTTGAGCCGTGCGACCTGCACCGTGTCGTGATCGGAGATGCGGTCCTTATGAATCAAGCTGCCCTCGGTGTTCGGCAAGCCGACCGTGTCCTCGAGATCCTTCACACCGAGCGGAATCCCTTCGATGGCGCGCCCCTCGCCGCTCGTGATCCGAGCCTCCGCGGCACGGGCGTCTTCCATCAGCTTCTCGCGATCGTGAAGCGCAACGAACGCGTTGAGGTCGTTGTGGGTGGCGTCGATGCGATCGAGCACCGCGTCCATCAATTCGACGGGCGAGACCTTCTTGAGCCGGAGCTTCGCCGCGAGATCAGTCAGAGAGAGGCTGAGGAGTTCCATCCCGCCAGTATACGGCGGTTGTGACCGCTTCGGCGGTTGTGACCGCTTCGGCGGTTGTGACCGCTTCGGCGGCCAAGACTGTGGTGGTGGCTCTCAGAGTCGCTAGCTGCGCGCTAGCGGCGCGTGGTTCATCCTCGGCAGCACCGCGTTGGCGAATAGGTCCGCCTCTTTCGCGTGGGGATACCCGGAGAGGATGAACGACTCGATCCCCATTTCCGCGTAGGCGTTGAGCTTGGCGAGCACCTGATCCGGGTCGCCCACCAGGGCCGCGCCGCAACCGCTGCGCGCGCGGCCAATCCCCGTCCAAAGATTGGGCTCGACATAGCCTTCGCTATCGGCGACGCCGCGCACCTCGGCCTGGCGCCGTACACCCGCCGACCCGTGGTCGAGGGACCGCTTCCGAATCTCCTCCCCCGCGTCGTCATCCAGCTGCGAAACCAATCGACGGGCGGCCGCCTGCGCCTCGGCTTCGCTCTCGCGGACGATCACGTGGACGCGATATCCGAAGCGAAGCCCGCGTCCCCGGTGCGCCGCTCGTCGTTTCATGTCGTCCATCGTCTCGCGTACCGTCTCGATGCGGTCCGGCCACATCAAGAACACGTCGGCAGCGCGCGCCGCTGCTTCTCGCGCGTGCTCGCTGAAGCCACCGAAGTAGAACAACGGACAGCGCCCCGAAACCGTCCCTAGCCGGGGAGGATCCACGGAGAGCTGGTAGAACTCGCCTCGATGGTCGACGGCCTCACCCTCGAGAAGCGTTCGCAGGATCTCCATCACCTCGATCGAGCGCCGATACCTCGGACCCGACTCGACCGGCGCGCCGGCAAGATCACTCGAGATGATATTGACGGTCAGCCGGCCACCTAACATTTGATCGAGTGTGGCGAGTTGTCGCGCTAGCATCGGGGGCCACAGCTCGCCGCAACGCACCGCGACGAGTAGCGCCAGCTGTTGAAGCTCCGGCGAAATTCCGCCGGCGAAGGCCACCGAGTCGATCCCGAGCGCGTACCCCGATGGCAACAAGCAGTTGTCAAAGCCTCCCCGATCGGCCCGTTTCACGATCTCGCGACAATGCGCCCAAGAACTCGCGAGGGACGGATTCGGCACACCGAGAAATTCGTAGTCGTCGTCGCAAAGGGCCGAAAACCAAGAGACTTCGACGGGAGTAGACGGGGTCAACAACGCGGATCCTCGTGCAAGAAGAGGCGGTACGTTATCAAAGCGGGATGGACCAATCCGTTCGCTACGGAATCATCGGCTCGGGAATGATGGGCACCGAGCACATGCGCAATGTCGCCGCCGTCGAGGGGGCCAGCGTCGTCGCCTACGCCGACACCCACGCGCAGAGCCGCGGCTTCGGTCGCCTCACCGCGCCCGAGGCACGCGGCTACAGCGACTATCGCGAACTTCTCGACGACGCCGAAGTCGACGCCGTCGTCGTCTCGACGCCCAACCACACGCATCGCGCGGTGATGGAGGACGTCTTCGCCAGCGGCAAGCACGTCCTTTGCGAGAAGCCGCTCTGCACAACCGTTGCCGACGCGCGCTGGGTTGCCGAGCGCGCGGCCTCGCACGGGCCCATCGTCTGGTGCGGCATGGAATACCGCTACATGGCCCCGGTGGCCCGCTTGGCGAGCGAGATCCACGACGGCACCGTTGGCGATCTCAAGATGCTCTCGATTCGCGAGCACCGCTTTCCGTTCCTGCCCAAGGTCGACGATTGGAACCGATTCGCATGCAATACCGGAGGAACCCTCGTCGAGAAGTGCTGCCACTATTTCGACCTGATGCGGTTCATCACCCGGAGTGAAGCCGTGCGCGTCTACGCCTCGGGCGGGCAGGACGTGAACCACCTCGATGAAAGTTATGCCGGCGAGACGCCGGACATCCTGGACAACGCGTTCGTAATCGTGGATTTCGAGAACGGCACCCGCGCGTTACTCGATCTCTGCATGTTCGCCGAGGCTTCGCGCAACCAGGAGGAAATCACGGCCACCGGCGACCGGGGCAAGCTCGAATCGTTCATCCCATCTTCGAATTTTGTGCGCGGCCTGCGCGGAGGCGGAGAAAACGGCCGACCGTTGGTCGAGACCGAGAAAATCCCTGTCGACCCGGTGGCGCTCGCTGCAGGCGTCCATCATGGCGCCACCTACTTCGAGCACCTGGCCTTCGTTCGCGCCGTTCGCGGCGAGGCCCCAGTCGAAGTGTCCGCTGAGGACGGCTTGCGCGCCGTCGAGATCGGCGCCGCCGCTGAAGAATCCGTCGCTACCGGCCAGCCCGTCCGAATCGAAGCGCTAAGGTGACAGCGCCCAGAGTTCCGGAAGGTGAGTCACGATGAGCGAAGAAGAAACCGACCTCCAGGCAGAGCTCGACCGGCTCCGTGCCGAGAACGAATCGCTGAAGGCCAAGGAAAAGAAGGGGCTCCGGCTCCAGGTGAGCCAGAAGGGTGCCGTCTCCCTCTACGGCATCCGTCGCTTCCCGATCACTTTCTACGGAGACGAGTGGGATACCGTGCTCGGTATGGCTGACGAGATCCGCGCATTCATCGCCGAACACGAGAGCGAGCTCAAACAGAAGTCGTCGGCATAGCCGAAATCGTCGCGCTTGCCCCTAGCCCGGCGTTTGCGGTCCGCGAACCAGCTTGCCGGGCAGTGCGCCCGTCGCTTCCCCGTTCTCGAACGTGACTTCGCCCGACTGGATCGTCGTCACGTAGCCCGTCGCGCGCTGAAGCAGGCGCTTCCCGCCGGCCGGAAGGTCGTAGACGATTTCGGGTGGCTCCATGCCGACCCGGTCGAAGTCGATCAGGTTGACGTCGGCCTTCATCCCCGGCTCGAGGGTGCCACGATCATCTAGACCGACGAGTCGCGCCGTATCGTGGCTCTGGCTCTTGACCAACGCCTCAAGGGGAAGCTTCTCGCCCCGCGTGCGCTCGCGCCCCCAATGGGAGAGCAGGAATGTCGGGAAGCTGCCGTCGCAGATCATGCCGCAATGCGCGCCGGCGTCGCCGAGGCCGGGCACGGTGTGCTCGTGGGAGAGCATCTCGCGAATGGCTTCCAGATCGTGATCGGCGTAGTTGAGGAACGGGCGATAGAGCAACGCATGACCATCATCTTCGAGAAGCAGGTCGTAGGCATGCTCGGCAGGCGTCTTGCCCTGCCGTTTGGCGTCCGCCGCAACGCTTTCGCCTGGAGAAGGCTCGTAGTTCGGGGGATCGCCGAGCCGGAAGAGCTTGTCAAAGCTCGCCATCGCGGAGAGTCCATCCGAGCGTTCCTCAGACACGATCGCGCGACGCAGTTCCGGATCGCGCAACTTCGCCACACGTTCGGCCAACGGCAAACTCGCGACCTTGGCGTAGTGCGGGCTCGTCGCGAATGGACTCAGCGTGGCTTCCAGGCCGAACATGATGCCAATCGCACGCGCCGCTACCTGGCCCTTGATCGGCAGACCCTGGGCGTGGGAGACATCGAGCTGGCGAAGCTGTTCGCGGAAGCCTTCGGGATGCACGTCATTCTGTGCCAGCGACACCGAGAGAGGCCTCCCACCCGAGATACGCACCAGCTCCCGCATCAGATCCCACTCCTGCTCGCGCATCAAGTGGTCGGTCACGATCTCGATGACGCCCTGCCCGGCTTCACTGATGCCGCGCCCGATGCCTAACAATTCGTCGGCGGTGGCGGTGAGGCTCGGCGTGTAACGGCCATCGCTGCTGCGATGGTTCTTGGTTCGCGAGGTCGTAAAACCGAGCGCCCCGGCTGTGATTCCCTCGCGTACAAGCCGCGCCATGGACTCGATCTCGGCCGGCGTCGGGTCTTCTTCGTGGTCTGCACCCCGTTCGCCCATCACGTAGAAGCGAAGCGCGGCGTGGGGAATCTGGGCGGCCACGTCGATCGAATGCGGCTTCGACGCGATCGCATCGAGGTATTCGGGGAAACTCTCCCACTGCCAGTCGATTCCTTCGGCGAGCGCGGTACCGGGGATATCCTCGACGCCCTCCATCAGCTTGATCAGGTAGTCGTGCGTACCGGGACGGACCGGCGCGAAACCGACGCCGCAGTTCCCCATGACCACGGTCGTCACGCCGTGCCAGCATGAGGGTGTGAGCATCGCATCCCAGGTGACCTGACCGTCGTAGTGCGTGTGCACGTCGACCCAGCCAGGCGTGACCAACAGACCGTCTGCCGAGAGCTCGCGCTGGGCGGGTTCGTCGAGCACACCGACCGAGACGATCCGCCCCGCTCGAATGCCGACGTCGGCCCCACGGCTCGAGGCACCTGTGCCATCCACCACGGTTCCACCACGAATCGCCAGATCGAGCATCGTGCTTCTCCTACCCGCGAGATTCGGAGGACCGGACGAGGGCCGACGCGGGCGCTCCGCACTATGCTGCCTCATTCGGGCGCAGCCGGCCAAGCCAGGCGACAGCTACCCGGACACCGAGAACCCCGGCCAGGAGAAATCCGTTGAACGACTACGAGAACTACGATGGACTCGGATTGGCTGCACTGATCCGCAGCGGCGAGACGAACGCCACCGAACTCCTCGACGAGGCGCTTTCCCGCATCGATGGCCAAGACGGCGAGCTTGGCGCCCTGGTACACCGAGCCGACGACGACGCACGAGCGGAGATTGCAGCTGGCCTTCCCGAGGGCCCGTTCACGGGCGTCCCCTGGCTCCTGAAGGATCTCCATCTCTCGATCCCGAACCGGCCCCTCACGAATGGTTCGAACCTGTTCGCGGACTATCAACCGGACGAAGAGAGCGAACTGGTCACACGCTACCGGCGTGCCGGCCTGGTGACGTTCGGACGCACCCATTCGCCGGAGTTCGGTCTGACGTGTACCACGGAATCGCGGCTCCACGGCATCACGCGAAACCCCTGGAACCCGAATCACACATCGGGGGGTTCCTCCGGCGGCGCTTCCACGGCGGTCTCGGCCGGCTACCTGCCGCTTGCGAACGCGAGTGATGGCGGCGGGTCGATTCGCATCCCGGCGTCCTGCTGCGGCTTGTTCGGCCTGAAGCCCAGTCGCGGCCGAACCCCGATGGGCCCGCAAAGTGGTGAAGGTTGGGGCGGCATGAGCGCCGTGCATGCCGTCACTCGAAGCGTGCGCGATAGCGCCGCGCTGTTGGATGCGACCGCCGGGCCGGACCTCGGCGCTCCGTACGCGGCCCAACCGCCCGCGCGGCCTTGGCTCGAAGAGGTCAGCGCGGCCCCCGGGCAACTGCGCATCGCGCTCCAGACCGACACGTTCAACGGGCTGCCCACCGACCCCGACTGCATCGCGGCGGCGCGGGACGCAGCCGCGCTCTGCGAGAGCCTCGGGCACACTGTCGAAGAGAAATCGTTCATTCCCGAAGAGGCGATGCGGTTGGCCACCCTCACCTTGATGGCGGCGAACACGCGCGCTGTGCTCGAAGACCGCGCCGCTGCCCTGGGCAGACCGCTGACACCCGACGATGTGGAACCCGGCACCTGGGGCCTCACCGGCTTCACGGAGACGAGTACCGCCCGCGACTACGCCCGAGCGATTCGAACGATCCATGCCGTCGGACGTGCCTTCGCTCGTCATCAGCAGGAATACGACGTGGTTCTCACGCCGACGATGGGGGCGCCCCCGCCCGAGATCGGTGTGCTGTCCCTCTCCCACCCGAACCCCGGCGAAGCGACTTCGACGCTTCTCCAGGTCGTGGGCTTCACGCAGCTCTCGAACGCGACGGGCTGCCCGGCCGCTTCCGTTCCGCTCTATTGGAACGAAGCGGGCCTTCCCATCGGGGTGCAGCTGATCGGTCGGATCGATGACGAAGCGACGCTATTCCGACTCTCCGCCCAGCTCGAGGAAGCGCGGCCCTGGTTCGATCGAACGCCCGCCCGACGCTAGTCGCAGGCGCCTATCGCCTCCTCGCTCGGCCTTCGCGTAGCCAGACTTCGAGGTCGTCGAGGAGCAGGCTCGGGCTGAAGAGAAAACCCTGGAGTTCATCACAATCGATGCGCCGCAGAGCCTCGGCTTGCGGATCGTTGTCGACACCCTCGCCGACGACCTCCATTTCGAGTCCGTGCGCCAATTCGATCACCGCGGCCGCCACGCGCTCCGAGCGTGGGTCATTGTCCAGATCCCGCACGATCGACCGGTCGAGTTTCAGGACATCGAGGGGAAAGCGCGCGACCGATGCCAGCGAGGAATAGCCGGTTCCGAAATCGTCGAGCGCCACGCGAACGCCGATGGCTTGCAAGTCGCGAATGGCCGTGTCCGGGTCACTCTGCTCGTCGACCATCAAGCTCTCGGTGATCTCGATCTCGAGTAGATCCGGAGGCAGTTCGGTTGCGCGCAGGGTCGCCGTAATCAGGCCCCAGACGTCGGTGTGGGCGAACTGCCAACTGGAGACGTTGACGGACACCCGGATCGGAAGGCCTCGGAGCCGCAGCTCTGCCATCTCACGGGCCGCGGCCTCGAGAACGAACTTTCCGATCGGCCCAATCATGCCGGTCTCTTCGGCGATGGGAATGAACTCGGCCGGCGAGACGCGACCCA
Source organism: Phascolosoma agassizii (assembly GCA_035593235.1). Taxonomy (NCBI): domain Eukaryota; kingdom Metazoa; phylum Annelida; class Sipuncula; order Phascolosomatiformes; family Phascolosomatidae; genus Phascolosoma; species Phascolosoma agassizii. Next base: position 62,152 of record JAVJHY011772090.1, read on the forward strand.
GCGCTGGATGTTCCCAGCGAACCAACGCCTCGACACCGACCGGGACCCGGCTCTCCGCGAGGACCCTAGGTTGGTACTCGACGTGGACTTCGTCACGCGCCAACGCGTGGCGGAGTTCACCTTCGAGGGTGAAACGGCGCATCACGCTCTTCCGGTACGACCGGCGAAAGGACTCGATCGTCGATCGACCGATCTGCTTGGCGTGATGGGTCGCAAGGTCCGCACTCTGGAGCAACTCGTCAGCCGTCGATCCATCCATCGGGTAGACGGCGACGCCGATACTGACCGTGAAGGTGACGGTGCGGCCGTCGATCTCAGCGGGCGCATTGATCTTGGCCTGAAGGCGCTTCGCCAGTGCGACCACATCTTCGCGCTCGTCCGCGTCGCGTACCAGGATCGCGAATTCGTCGCCGGAGATTCGTGCCGCGTGATTCCCAGGTGCGAACCCCCGCAGGATCGCGGCCAGATGCTCGAGCAGCCGATCTCCAAACGCGTGTCCCATCGAGTGTTTGATCGATCGGAATCCGTCGATGTCCACGTACAAGACCGCGACGCGCTGATCGCGGGCACTCTGGATCTCGCTTCGCAGCGCCTCGAAGAAGCGGGGACGACTCGCGAGGCCCGTCAGGGGATCTCGAGTCGAATCCTCGTCGCGCGTCGCCTCCGCCTGCTTCTGCGTGGTGACGTCACGCAGAGTGGCCCGCAGGGCGGTCGCTCCGCCGAATCCGGAGACAGGCTCCACGGCTTGTTCCACCCAACGCTCTTCGTTGCCGATGAGCATGCGATGGCGCACCGACAGGGGGCGTCCCGCATCGACGGCCTCGTCGAATGCTGCGCGCAGATCGCGTCGCTCCTCATGGGGAACGCACTCGAGAAAACGCTCTAGATCTCGGGGACCACTGCCGACGCTCAGGCCTAACAATCGCTCGGCTTCTGGGCTCCAGTGCATAAGGCCCGACTTACTCTCGAGCGTCCAACTACCGGTGCCGCCCAGACGCTGGGCGTGCAGCAGATCCTCCACGTGATCATTGGCCGAGTAGACCAGCTGAGAGGAGTGCACCTGGAACGTGACGCGGTCGAGCAGCCGCTCGAGCTCAACGGGGGCGACCAGGACGTCGGAGGCTCCGGCGCCGTAGGCTGCGGTGATGACCTCCGGTGCGTCGGCCCCGAGAACGAGGACAAGTGGAACGGCCTCGCTCGCAGAGTTGCTGCGAATCTCCCGCAGCCAATCGAGCGAAAGCCGGCCGGCTCGAGAACCATCCACCACGACGACGTCAGGAACACCTGCCAGAAACGGGCCGAGGCTATCCGCGGGATCAGCGATGCGCAGGTTCCACTCGGGCGCCTGGAAGGCCTCCCGCGCAACATCGAGAAGCGCGCCCGGGGGCGCGAGCACGAGGACTCGCGGCAGCGGCTGGGCGATGGGCGGATTCGTCACGACCCCCGTTCAATCGGCGGATCGCAGCCTCAGAGATAGGGTAAAACCCGAGGCCATTTCCGTAACTCGCTCAGGTAGTTAGGCGATCAAGAATCCTCGTCTTCGGCCTGCTCCTGGCCGTCGTCCAGCTCGCTTGGAACGATCTCGTGGTCGATCGCATCTGCCAGCACCGGGTCCGGCGGCGCTGAGTCTCCGAGGCGATCGATCAACTGGCGCAGACGCCCCACCCCGCGACGCTCGAAGTTGAACACGATCCGCGCCAGCTCCGGGACCTCGCCGCCCTCGCCCTCGAGCGGCGCACTCACCGCGATCTGTCCCTCAGCCACGATGTCGGCGAACTCGTCGTTCAGCCTTTCGAGCTCGGCCGCGTCGGGTGCGTGCTGCAATCGAATCACCAGCCTGCCGCGCACGTAGCGACTCGAATGATAGTTGCGATAGAACGCCCCGATATGACGGACCGCATCGCCAACATCGTCCGTCACGTGGTAGAGCGCGAGGTCGGCATCACTGATCAGTCCGCGTCCGTGAAGATGCGACCGGACATAGAGATCCCAGTCCTTCCAGTAGCTACCGCCCGGCTCGTCGACGAACACGACGGGAAGGATCTCGCTCTTTCCGGTCTGCATCAGTGTCAGTGCTTCGAAACCCTCGTCGTGGGTCCCGAAGCCACCGGGAAACAGCACGACGGCGTGCGAGTACTTGAGGAACGTCACCTTGCGCGTGAAGAAATACCGGAAGTGCACGCACTTCGGATCTCCCGAGATCACCGGGTTCGCGTTCGCCTCGAAGGGCAACCGAATGTTGACGCCGAAGGATTTCTCACGACCGGCGCCCCCCTGGGCCGCCTCCATGATGCCCCCGCCAGCGCCGGTAATGACCATCCAGCCCTGCTCGATCATCTCGGCCGAAAAGCGCTCGGCTTGGGCCCAATCCGGGTGATCGCGCGGCGTTCGGGCGCTCCCGAAGACGGCGACCTTGCGCACGTGTTCGTAGGCGCCGAACACATGCATGGCGTGGCGAAGTTCTTTGATCGCCTCGTTGACGAGCTTCAGATCGCCCGAAGAGCGTTGATCGCGCAGGAACCGGATCGCGGTCACGAGCATCTGGCGCACCAGTTCGGAGCGCTCGGGGCCGACTTCCGCCTCGGCTTCGGCCTGCGCGATGAGTTCGTCGATCGCACGGTTCAAATTCTGGCTACGCAGCTCGTAGCGTCGGCGGTTTCGAGCCACGCAACGAGGATGACGATAGACTCGGCCGCGTCAACACGTTCTGGGCGACGAAGGAGTCTGGTCTTGGGCAATGCAATCGTCACGGGTTCGGCATCTGGAATCGGCGCCGCCGTCTGCGAAGCCCTCCGCAATGAGGGGCATCGCGTGATCGGCATCGACCTGCGCGATGCCGAAGTGATCGGCGATCTGTCCTCAGTGGAAGGCCGCAGTAAGGCCGTCGAGCAAGCCGTCGCCGTCGCGGATGGCGTCGTCGACCGAGCCGTCCTCTGCGCGGGCCTCGGCAGCCACCTCGAAGACCTCGCGCTGATCGCCTCGGTCAACTACTTCGGCGCGGTCGAGGTGCTCGACGCCCTTCAAGGCCCGCTCGAACGCGGCCAGGACCCGGCCGCCGTGGTCGTCTGCTCGAACTCGGCGCGCTTCGGACCGTTCGAAGAGCATCCGTTCGTACTCGCCTGCCTCGATGGAGACGAGGCGAAAGCCCGAAAACTGATCGCCGCCGAAAACGGCTTCGTGGCCTACGCCGGCTCCAAGCACGCACTTTCCCGTGCGGTACGACGTCGCTCGAAGCCCTTCGGTGAAGCCGGCGTCCGTCTGAACGGCATCGCCCCTGGGCCTGTCGAGACACCGCTCCTACAAGGGACCCGGGATCACCCGCTCTATAGCAAGGGCTTCGATGGCCTCGACATGCCCATCGGACGGCTCGCGACACCGGCCGAGATCGCCGACTTCATCACCATCATGCTAGGCCCGCGGGCGGCGTTCATGCTAGGCAGCATCGTCTACCTCGACGGCGGAAATGAAGCCGCGATGCTGCCGGATCGCTTCTAGCGACCCTCGGCCAGCGCCCGCTCTAGCTCGCTCCATCTCCGGTCAGCACCGCTGGGACAGTTCGCGCCATGATCCGGAAGTCGTTCACCAGGGACCAGGTGTCGATGTATTCGAGGTCGAGCCGTACCCAATCGTCGAAGCCGATCTGGTTGCGTCCGCTGACTTGCCACAGGCAGGTCAGGCCTGGGCGCATCGATAGGCGTCGCCGCTCGAAGGTCCGATAGGCGGCCACCTCATCCGGAATCGCCGGCCGTGGGCCCACCAGGGACATGTCGCCCTTGAGGACGCTCCAGAGCTGGGGCAGCTCATCCAGTGAGAACTTCCTCAGGATGCCGCCCAGCTTCGTAATCCGCGGATCGTGCTGGATCTTGAACACCGGGCCGTCCATCTCATTCGATGTCTCCATCTCCGCGCGCATCTCGTGAGCGCCGACCCGCATCGTACGAAGTTTGGGCATCGTGAAGAGCCGACCGTTCAGACTGCACCGCACCTGATGAAAGAACACAGGACCAGGATCCGTGAGTCGAATCGCAATGCAGGCGGCCGCGAGAATGGGCGCCGACAACAGGAGCCCCAGCGAAGCGCCAACGATATCGACCGTCCGCTTCAGAAGCAGCGCCCCCGCATCGTGGTGCACGGGCGCGAAGGTGAGCGCAGGCAATGCGCCGAATCGCTTCACCACCGGAACCGGCAGGAGCTCGCCAAAGATGTCCGACAGCAGTGTCGTCGGAACACCGGCGGCCGTCGCATAGTCGACCACCGCTACCATTTGCTCGAGCTTCGAGCGCGGACACGCCACGATCACCTCGTCGACGATCTGATCTGAAAGCAACTCGGGCACGGCGGCCACAGGGAACACATCGTAGGAGCCCTGGGATTTCCCGTTCTCCGGGATCTCGTCGTCGATGAACCCGATCACGCGCAGTCCCCAGCTTGGATGCTGCTCGATGACCGCCTCGACGTAGAGCGCGCGCGGCCCAGAGCCCGCGATCAGCACGTTCCGGGTGTTCTTCCCTGTCCGTCGGAACTTGCGAAGCCCCAGATGGACCAGCACACGAAGACCGCCCAGGATCAGTAGTTGGGCCAGGCCACAGAGGATCGGGACCTGGGACACAACGGGAGCGGACGTCAAGAACGCGACCGCGCTGAGTACGAAAGCCGTCGACACACCGGCCAGGGCGAACTGACTAGCAACGACCGGAATCCGTTCGGTGCGCATGGACTTCGTCAGATTCAGGATGCGGAGTGCGATGGGCCAGGTGAGCGACGCCGCCAGGGCCAAGGGGACGATGGTCCGCCAGGACAGTTCACCCGCATCGGGGGCCATCCCTGGCAACGACACGACCCAGACAAAGACAATGGCACTGCCCGTGATGTCGGCGACCTGCAGCAGGACATCCAGCTCTCGCGACCACGCTCTCAGCATCGGAGGGCTCATCGGTCATACCTGGAGCCGAGATGAGGACCGAAGCCACGGTCAGGCCTCACATCGCCCTCTCCGGATACGACCGAGGATGAGCGGCGTCGGCCGTTCCAGCTAGCCTTCGGGCCCGTGGCCGAGCATCCGACCCGACAAGTCCTGCGGATCCGGCCGCTGCGCCCGTTCCTGGCCGCGCGGATCCTGCGCTCCGCCGCCTCGACCCTACTCGCGGCCACGGTCGGCTGGCACGTCTTCGACCTGACGGGCTCGACGCTCGCGCTGGGCGCCCTTGGGGTCGTGCAGTTCCTCCCTGTGATTCCGGTGGGCTTGTTGGGCGGTGCCCTCGCCGATTCGCGCGATCGCGTCGCTCTGGCCCAGCGCGCCATTCTGGGGCTGACGGCCGCCGCCCTTGGCCTCACCTGGTCCGCCCTGGCGGACGCGCCCGTAGAATGGGTGTTCGCACTCGTCCTCGTCTACTCGGCGGGCGAGGCGCTCGAGCGGCCCTCGTCGGGTGCCATCTTGCCGGCACTCGTTCCCGCAGAGATTTTCAGTGCCGCCGTCAACGTGGTCGCGACGGGTCGCAACGCGGCATGGGCTCTTGGCCCCGTCGCGGGCGGGGTCTGCATCACAGTGGGCGGCGTCGAGGCCGCCTACGCACTCGCCGCCGGCTTGATGCTCGCCAGCGCCGGTCTGCTCCGGTTCGTACCGCCAGCCTTGCCCGATCGAGGCGCACCCACCCCAGACGACGCCGTGAGCCTGCGCGCAGTGCGCGAAGGCATCCGCTTCGTTCTCCGAAGTCCGCCGGTCCTGGCGTCGATGACACTCGATCTGGTCGCCGTAGTCTTCGCCAGCGTCGACGCCCTGCTTCCAGTCTTCGCGCGAGACATCATTGGCGTCGGACCACTCGGCTTCGGTCTGCTTTCCGGGGCGCTCGCTACCGGAACCTTCCTGATGGCCGGCTGGATGCTCGTTCGCCCGCCCGGCCGTGCGCCGGGGCGTAGCTTGCTCATCGCCGTCGCTGTCTTCGGCGGCGCAACGTTGTTATTCGCGAGCTCGGGATCCTTCGCCCTCTCCCTTCTCGCCCTGGCCCTCGCGGGTATGGCCGATCAGGTCAGCATGGTTGCACGAGAGACAATCCTTCAGCTCTCGACGCCAGACGCGTTGCGCGGCCGCGTCAACGCCGTGAACTTCGTCTTCATCGGCGCTTCCAACGAACTCGGCCGCGCAGAGTCGGGTGCTCTGGCGGCCTGGGTCGGCGCCGTCGCGTCCGTCTGGTGGGGCGGTGGACTCTGTTTGACCGCGCTCGCCGGCGTGGCCGTCGGCATGCCCGAACTGAATCGGTTCCGCGTTCCGAACTCGGCCCCGGATTCGGAATCGTCTTCGGGACCCACGGCGCGTTAAGTTCGCAGCCGGAGGAATCCATGACGCGACTTCAAAGCTCAGCGCTCGCCTGGCTCGCAACCGTGGTTCTGCTCTCAGGTTGCGGCGGGAGCAGCGCGCCCGAAACCGTCTACTTGAACGCGACCGTTCTGACAATGAACCCGGCTCAGCCGCGAGCCGAAGCCGTCGCCGTGACGGAGGGCCGGATCAGCGCCGTTGGCACGAACACGGAGGTCCAACGGCTTGCCGACGCACGTACCCGTCTCGTCGACCTCGAAGGCCATACGCTGACACCCGGCTTCATCGACGGACACAGTCACCTGCTGCTGGATGGCCTGACCGGTTTCAGTTTCGTCGACGTCCGACCGCCGCCGATCGGACCTTTCTCAGATGTCTCCTCGATCCAGGTGGCATTGAAGCTACGCGACGCTCGGTCGCCGGGAGAGACGCCGATCATCGCCACCGGCTACGACGACACGTTGCTGAGCGAGCGACGCCACCTGAACCGGGCGGATCTGGACGCGGTCTCGACCACGCGTCCGATCGTCGTGATGCACGTCTCGCTCCACATCGCGGTCGCCAACTCCCTGGCGCTTTCGATGGCCGGGATCACGGCCGCGACGCCTCAGCCGGAAGGGGGAGTGATCCAGATCGACTCGGCGACCGGCGAGCCCAACGGTGTGCTCGAGGAGGGCCCGGCGATGGCGCCGGTCTTTGCATTGCTAGGCGAACCCTCGCGGGAGGCGTCGTATCGCGCCGCCGAGATCGCGCTCGATCGCTACGCCAGTCAGGGCGTCACGACGGCGCAGGATGGCGCCGCCGATCTCGCCACCCTGGAGATCTTGTTTGAGATGGACATCGCTGGGCGACTACCGATTCGCGTGGTCGCACTGCCGCGCGCGGACGCCGCCCTCGCCATGATCACGCGCGAGGTCAGCATCGACTTCAGTGCCAGCGACCGTCTCTCGCTAGGGCCGGTCAAGATCGTCGGTGACGGTTCGATCCAGGGTTACACCGGATATCTCACGGAGCCCTACCACGAGCCGTTGCGCGGCGATGGCGCCTACCGGGGATACCCGGCGATGGAGCGGGAAGCGTTGGGGGCGCTGGTCGAAGAGCTTTACGGCGGCGGCTTCCGCGTCGCCATCCACGGCAATGGCGACGCCGCCATCGACGACATCCTCTACGCCTTCGAGCGCGCGCAGAAATCACACCCCCGCGAGGACGATCGCCCGGTCGTCATTCACGCGCAAATGGCACGACCAGACCAGCTCGACGTCATGGCGCGGCTGAATGTCATTCCATCCTTCTTCGTCCTGCACACCTACTACTGGGGCGATCGCCACGCCGCGACGTTCATGGGCCCCGAACGCGCGGCGCGGATGAGCCCGACGCGCTCTGCTCTCGAACGTGGGCTCCGCTTCACCATTCACACCGACGCACCCGTCGTGCCGATGGAATCCATGCGCCTGCTCTGGTCCGCCGTCAACCGCACCAGCACCAGCGGGGTCACAATCGGCGCGGAGGAACGACTGACCCCGGAGCAGGCCCTGACGGCGATGACAGTGGACGGCGCCTATCAGTACCAACGCGAGGACGATCTCGGTTCGATCGAAGTCGGCAAGCTGGCGGACCTGGTCGTCCTGTCGGCGGACCCAACTGCCGTCGATCCCGCCTCGATCGACCAGATCGAGATCCTCCGCACGATGGTGGCTGGCGAGACAGTCTGGCTGCGCTAACCCGGGCTAGTTCTCGCCCTCGGCGAGCGCCGGCCCGCCGCAGCTCGCGTACTGGCGCGCGTAGAGATTGGCCTGGTCATCGACCTTGCGCGCGACGCCGAGCAGCCACGGCTTCGCATCGAAGCTCCGGCGCTGGTAGCCACTCGGGCCTTCGTGATAGCCGAGGTAGATGTGAAAGGTGTCGCTCTTATCGACACCCGCGCTGCGATGAATCACATCGGCGTACCAGCCAACAAAATCGGCGACATCCTCGAAGCGGTCGCGGCGTGCCGACGGGCGCTTCGCGCGTTCCTGATAGTCGGACCAGGTCCCGTCCTTCACCTGGCCGTACCCGTAGGCCGACGATCGCGGCCCGACGGGGATCACCCCAAAGGCACGCTGCCAGCCAGGCCGAGCCGTCGAACGAAAGCGCGACTCCTGATGGATCACCGCCAGGATGGTGCCGGCATTGACCTCCCAGCGGGCTGCTGCCGCATCGGTGGACACCTGCCAAGATGGTCGATCCTTGAACATCGCGCACAGATCACCGGTCTCGGCCGGCGGCAACTGAGCGCATGCCTCGAGCAATAGGCCTGCTGCGACAAGGCTGGCGGTCGCGCCCAAAAGCGTGCGTGCCACGCCGCCTAGCCGCCCGCGGTGATGGGGACGAACCCGGCGCGACACCCGCTCAGGCGCCCAGACCCGCCCGGTCGTGAACGAGCACGCTCTTCCGCTCGTCGAAGTGGACGCGGATCTTGCCGGTCCCCGCGATGCCCTGAACGACGCCAAGACCCAGTGTCGGATGCTCGATGCGATCGCCCGCTGAGTAATAGTCGTTGAGCGCGTAGCCGCGGATCGGGCGATCGAGATCCGCCTCGATGATTTCGTCGATCGGCGCGGTCGCACCACGACGCGAGCGCGGCTTCGACTTCGGCTTGATCCGACCGGCTCCGTGCTCCCAAGCCGGGAGCAGACGAACATCGCCGTCGAACTCTGGGCTGCCGTTGTCATAGTTCCAGCCGGGATCGCTGTTCACCCGAAGCGCCAGATATAGAACGGTGACGCCGGTGGTCTCTTCGATCTCGACGGCTAGCCGCTCCAGCTCTCGGATCCAGCCCGCGCCCTTTTGCGCTTCGCGCTTCCGGCACAATTCCCAGTAGCGCTGGCTACCGATCAGGAACATGTAGGGCTTGGCGTCGGAGAACGTTCGACCCGAGCGCTCGGCGAGCTCGTCAACGACCGCACTGCGGTTGGCCAGCGTGACCGCCGTGTGCGCCAGGCCTTCGAGCAATGCGCGCAGCGGCGTATCGCCGGTCCCCACGCGGTTCGCGCCGGGGGCGACAAACTTCATCACGCCGAGGCAAAGCCGATCCTCCGGCCCGATCCCGGCGACATCGATCTTGTCGATCCCGAAATTCGGATCCGAGACGCCCGCAGCTTTGTCAGCCGGCCCGGACTTCAGCACCACACCGGCGTGAATCGGCTCGAAGGTGCCGATGTCATCGGGGAGCAAAAGCCCCCGCTCAGCGTTCTGCTGACGGTGCACAAGCGCGATGGCAGCGTGCTCGGGGTCGCGGCTCGCCTTACGCTCGGCGGCGAGCCGGCTGTTCGGCGAAACGAGATGCTTCTTGCCGGCATCGGTACGCTTGGGTGCGCTTGCTTGTTCCTGCTCGAACTCACCCGACAGGACCTCGCCAGTCAGGGCTTGCGCAGCCTCGCGGAACCCTTTTGCCTGACGGACTTCGCGCTCTTGTGAGCGCTCGATTAACGGGTGGGTGGCCAATGGAATCTCCCCTTCAAGGGATGCAATCATAAGCAATCCCGGCGGAGTGGCCCATGAAACACCTGATTCTGATGCGACACGCGACCGCGGGAGTGGCGAATTCCGATCATGAACGGCCGCTCTCGCCAGAAGGACGTCGCGAGGCGAGCCGAATGGGTAGCGCGCTCGTGGCCCTCGGAGCGCCGTTCGAGCCCTCTTCGGTGCTGTGCTCCACGGCCCTCAGGGTCAGGGAGACCTGGGATGGCCTGCTGCCGTGGCTTCCGGCGGCACCTGCCGCGAAATTCGAAGAGGGGCTCTATCTGGCGAGTCCGGGGCAGATGTTCGAGGCACTCCAATCCCTTCCGGACGATGGGGGCGCCGCGCTGCTCATCGGCCACGAGCCCGGCCTCTCCCAGCTGACGAGCGCGCTCGTCGGGCGCGCTCGTCCCGACGTGGAGTTTCGTGCACGCGGCGGTATGGCCCCGGCAACGTTGGCCGCCCTCCGCTTTGACCTGAAGGCGTGGGCGCAGCTCGGCACGGCGACTGGAGAACTCGTGGACTTCCGCGGCCCCCGAGATCTCACCGATCGTTAGTTTGCGGCACCGCCCACGGCCGGGGAGACACCGTTGCGAAGTTGCGCAACCACGCGTGCGCCGAGCAGCACCGCAATCATGCCCGCATAGAGTGCGGGCTCACGCAGATCCGCTTTCACGAGCCAGATGAAGTGGAGCGCGGCCAGCATCGCCGCGGGATACACCGCGCGATGCAGTTGCACCCAGCGGCGCCTCAGACGCTTTTGCCATCGCGCCGTCGACGTCACCGCCAGGATCAGCAAGACGAACCAAGCGGCGAATCCCACGCTGATATAGGGACGCTCAATGACGTCTTCCAACACGAAGCCAAAGTCGAAACCCAGATCGAGGGCGACGTAGATCGAAACGTGGGTGGACGCCCAGCCGAATGCGGCCAAGCCGAGAATCCGCCGCGCCGGAAGGAGCTGGCGGAAGCCCAGCCGACGGAGCGGTGTCACCGCGAGGCTCGCGACCAACATGCGTAGCGCCCAGATCCCGGTGAAGTGGGTCACGGCTTCAACTGGATTGGCTCCGAGCCCGTCTTCGACGACCCGGAAGCCTAACAATGCAAGCGGTGCCAGCGCGATGATCCAGGCGCCGGCGCGAATTCGCGCGGAACGCGCGCGCACCAGACTAGAAGTCCCGCCGGAGATTCATGTTGGCATACAGCGAGCCGACCTCTTCCTCATAGCCATTCAGGAATAGGGTCGGGCGCTTGGTCCACTCGCCGATACGGCGCTCGCGCTTCTGGCTCCAACGCGGATGATCGACGCGCGGATTCACATTCGCGTAGAAGCCGTACTCGCGCGGGTTCTCACCCTCCCAACTCGTGCGTGGCTGGCGGTCGGTCAGCTCGATCTTGACGATCGACTTGATACCCTTGAATCCATACTTCCATGGCGTGACCAGGCGCAGCGGCGCACCGTTCTGGTTCGGAAGCTCGCGGCCATACATACCGACGGCCAGGATCGCGAGCGGGTGCATGGCTTCGTCCATGCGCAGACCCTCGCGGTAGGGCCACGGCAAAGCGCGGCGCCGGGTGAGCGGCATCTGCGCCTTGTCGTAGAGCGTCTCGAAGCGCACATACTTTGCCTTCGAGGTCGGTTCCACGCGCTTGAGGATTTCACCCAGCGGAATCCCGATCCATGGAATCACCATCGACCACGCCTCGACGCAGCGGTGCCGATAAATCCGTTCCTCGAGGGCATGGGGCCGGATCAGATCCTCGAGGCCGACTACCCCGGGCTTCGCGACCTCGCCCTCGATGGCCACCGACCAGGGCTTCGGAATCAGCGTGTGGGCGTTCTTGGCCGGATCGGATTTGCCGGTTCCGAACTCGTAGTAGTTGTTGTAGGTGGTCGCCGCATCCCACGGCGTGAGCGGCTCCTCGGTCCGGTAGTGACGCGGTGCGGGAGTGGCACTCAGTTCCGCAGGCAGTGAGCCATCGGGCGCCGGCGCTGCAGCTTCGCTCTCCTCGCTGGGGAAGCATCCCCCCACCGCCAGCCCCACCGAGGCCGCTGCGGTGCCACGCAGGAACGCCCGCCGGTCGAGGTAGAGCTTCTCATCGGTGATCTCGCGGGACGGAATGGGTTGGGCGATCGGCCCACGCTTGGGGATCCACATGATGTCGTTCCTCCTGTCTGAACGCGGTTACGAACGAGCCCGCCAGTTGGTCACAACGATCGATCTGCGCCCCACCGATCCTAACGACCGGATAGAATGGCGCCTCACCGCGCAACCCACGCGCAGGAGACACCAATTCGACATGGGATTCCTGAGCCCGCACTTCGACAAGATCTACGCCCTCACTCGCATCCTGACTGGCACGATGTTCACCATGCACGGCATGCAGAAGGTGCTCGGCATGTTTGGCGGGCCCCCGGCTGAGGCACCTGCCTTCATCGTCTGGGGCGCCGGTTTGATCGAACTGATCGGCGGTGCCCTGGTCGCAATCGGCTTGTTCGCCGGACCTGCTGCGTTCATCGCCAGTGGCACCATGGCTGTGGCCTTCTTCATGGCCCACGTTGCAGCCAATGGCAGCATCCTCCCGATCGTGAACGGCGGCGAGCTTTCAGTGCTGTATTGCTGGGTGTTCTTGCTGATCGCGGCCCGTGGTTCCGGAATCTGGAGCATCGACGACGCGCGCGGAACCGGCAGCGCGTGATCGCGCGCTGGGGGCGTGTGACCCTGGCGCTCACCTCGCTTTCGTTCCTGCTCGCTTGTCCCTGGGCAAACGACTCGGGCAGTGGTGTCGGTTCGGTGCCGCCGCTGCCGGAAGGCCTCGAGGAAGCCGGTCTCGACCGGTCGGATGCACTCGGGCCCTTTCTGACCGAGCATTGGTCACATCCGATTCCGCTCCAGGGTTCCGGCGCAGCGGGCGCGCCAGCGCCCGAGACCGACCTCGACCCGGCGGCGTGCGGAGCGTGTCATCCCAAACAGTTCAGCGAATGGCAGAGTTCGCTGCACGCCGGTGCGTTCTCGCCTGGGTTTGCAGGTCAGCTGATCGAGGGGAAACTGACGAAACCGTCGTCGCTGCGGCACTGCCAGACGTGCCACAACCCGCTGGCCGAACAACAACCGGTATTGGCAGACGGCCGTCCATCTCCCCACTTCGATCCGGCACTTCGAGAACAAGGGCTGGTCTGCGCCGCGTGTCACGTCCGGAACCAGGTGCGCTACGGACCGCCGCGACGAGCAGCGCTTCCGCCGACGCAGGGAACGTTGCCGCACGGTGGCTTCGTCGCGCGCGAAGAGTTCGAGCAGGCCCGCTTCTGCGCCCAGTGCCATCAGTTCTTCGGCAAGCGCGGACCGAGTGGACGGCCCATCCAGAACACCTTCGTCGAGTGGCGAGCGAGCCCGCATGCCGCCGGAGGCCTCACCTGCCAGAGCTGCCACATGCCCGGTCGCGCGCACGCGTGGCGCGGCATTCATGACGAGGAAACAGTCCGAGAAGCCACACGGGTCGAGTTCTCGGTCGCCGCGGAAGCCAACGATGCGATCTCGGCCGAGCTCGTACTTCGAAGCATCGGCGTCGGACACATGCTGCCAAGCTACGTCACGCCGAGGATCTTCCTGCTCATCTCGCAGGCGGACGCCAAAGGCGAGCTTCTCAAGGGGACCCAGGAGACCTTCGAGATCGGCCGGCGAGTCAACTTCCACACCAACGAGGACGTATTCGACACCCGCATCCCTCCGGGCGAGGCCGCCACCCTTCGTTATGCGCACCCGCGCAGCGAACGTGCTGTCGCCGTGATCGGCCGCGTGACCGTGCACCCGGATTTCCACTATCGGCGCGTCTTCGAATCACTGACGAAGCGCCTGGAGGATCCCGAAGCGCTCCGGCTGATCCACCAGGCACTGGGCGACGCGACGGATTCCGTCTACGTGCTCGAGGAGATCCGAAGACCGCTGTGAATCGATCGGCGCCAGCCGACCTCGAAAATCGTCAGGCCTCGAGCTCGCTCCGGCCACCGGTGCCCCAAAAGCTTGCGGTCAGCTTCATCCCCTTGATCGACTTGCGCGGGAAGATCTCTTCGTAGGTGCGGAGGTATCCGGTGTGGGCGATCCGCCAGACGCCATCTTCGCCCTTCTGGTAGCGATCCTCGTAGAACGCGGCGCCCTGGATCGTGATGCCGTGGTCGACGTGGACCACGGTGTCTTCGAGGGCCCAGATTCCGGTGGCTTCATTGGCACTGACGAAGTCGATCTCAGGATGGTGAACCCGATGACTCGACAGGAAGTTCTCAGAGCCCATCGAGCGGCTCAAGAACTCGACGATGGCTTCGCGCCCCTCCGAGGAATACTTGCCGCCGCTGTAGGCTGCCGTGGCGTTCTCGGTAAAGCAGCTCCCGACCAGCTCCCAGAGTTTCTGATCGAGACAGCGCATGTACTTGTACTTGAGTCGCTTGATCGCTTCGAGATCCTGCAAGTTCGATTCCATCGACACTCTCCTGAACTAACGAGCCACCTGAGCGGCCGCCAAAAAACCCGGCGCTTCAACCACCGGGAGGACCTCAGCCGACAGACGGCGCACCTGCTCGCGAATCGCCGCTTCGCCGGTTGCCAAGGGGAGCAGCACGAATTTCGACGCGCCCACTTCCGCATAACAACGAATACGCTCAATCAGCGACGCAGCATCCCCGAGCGCAATCATCTGCGCAGGGTCCGAGATACCGGCCGCTCGCGCCCTGGTTCCGGTAAACCTCGCCAACCCGGGCGGTTCATCCTCTCCCAGATGAAACGGAATCGTTGCGCCGTAGTGATCGTCGTCGATGGGACGTCCGGCTTCGAGCGCCGCCTCGCGAATCGCGCAGATCACGGGGCCGACCTGGTCGACCGGCATCAGACCGCCCAACCAACCCGTACCCAGCGCCGCTGTACGCCGGATCGCGGCCTTGCTCGCACCGCCAATCCACAGCGGCAACGGCTGTTGTACCGGACGGGGCTCGATGTGGGCGCCCTGGTATTGGTAGAACTCCCCTTCGAAGTCCACCGACTCCTCGGTCCAGAGTCGTGCCAGCAAGGTCAGGGCTTCGTTCGCTCGCCTGCCGCGCCCGCCCGGATCGCGGCCGGTGGCCTCCCAGGTCGGATCTCCATCGAAGCCCACTCCGAAGACCGGCAGCAATCGCCCACCCGAAAGGAAGTCGATCGTCGCGCACTGCTTCGCCAACACCAGCGGATCTCGATAGCCGACGACGACCGCGTTCATGCCGAACTTGATGCGCTCAGTGGCGCCGGCCAGCGCTGCCATGGCCGCCATCGCTTCGAGCTGGGGTTCACCGCCGACGAGCCGATCGGTCTGCCAGAACGAATCGATCCCAGCCTCCTCGCAAGCGACCGCGAGCCGGAAATAGGCGCGTGCTTCTTCCAACGAGAAGGCGGCGATTCCGATTCCGCAGCGAATGCCCATGCTGCGAAGCATAGCCGCAGCGCACGAACTAGACTTGACCGCCGGAACCCGCGGTGGTGTCCTAGCTTGGCTCAAAGTGGGACACCACCCAGTCCGCGACACGAAGGAGGAGCCATGAGCCAGTATTCTCGCGAAGAAATCCTGGAAGCGTTCGAGCAGTACAAGGTTGCCCGAGACAAAGCCTCGAGTAGCGGTGATTGGAGCATCTGGGCGCGCCTGTTCACCGACGACGCCCACTACATCGAACATGCCTACGGCGAGATCCACGGCCGGGCGGCCATCGAGAAATGGATCGTCGACGTGATGGCGCCCTTCCCGACCATGACTTTCCCCCAGGACTGGTGGGTGCTCGATGAAGAACGCGGCGCCATGGTCTTCTGCTGCCAGAACACCTTCCCCGAGCCCCTCCGCGAGGACGGGACGCCCTTCGCCTTCCCCAACTGGACGCGACTCGTCTACGGCGGTGACGGCAAATGGAAGTCCGAGGAAGACATCTACAACCCGAAGCGCGACGCGCCCGCGGTCTTCAAGGGCTGGGTCAAAGCCGGCGGGAGCCTCGAGAGCGGGGAGCGGGTCAGCATGGTGCACCGCTGATTTCGCACCCTCATGGCGCTCGCCCCGTGGTACGGTGACGCCATGAACTTCGGATCCTGTTCCCAGCACTGCGTCGCGCAGTACGTCGCCGTGGCCATTTGCGCCATGCGCGCCGACGGGGTCCACCCGGGTTTGCCTACCTAGCAACCCCACATCGGACCCCGCCGCTCTGGCGGAGGGTCCGAATCCTCCGACGCGAGCACAGGCTCCTGGAGGAACGAGATGACGACTCCGCAACCGCGTAGCGAACCCGGGGACGCCTACGTCGGCCACCTGCAACGCGAACTCCGCCAGCACCTCGAAGGCAGACGCTTCGTGATCTTCGGTGGGCCTGTCGTCGGCTGCGCGGGAATTGCGGCGCAGCTCCAGGCCCTCGGTGGCTCCGCGTTCCTGCTCGGCGCGAGCCCGGGAACGGGACCGCTCCCCGACCCCGCAGAAACGCCATGGGCCCACTTGGGCGTGCGCGGCCGCTCCATCATGGACGAGTTCTGGCGCGCCGAGCGCAGCTACCCGAAGCCTCCAGGGCGCATCCAACGTGCCGTGGATCGCTTCGATCCAGAAGGAACCGCGCAGAGCGCCGCGATCTTCACAATGACCCAGGTCGACCAGGCAGCGAGCCGGCACCGTTTCGGAAACCGGCCGCGCCGCTGGCTCGAGCTGGAGGACAAGACGCGGGTCGAGTCATTCTGGCGCGCGATCGCCGTGACGCATGCGCCGAGCCGCGTGGTCGCAGCCGAACCGGACGCCCTAGGCCGCGCCGCCGAAGCCCTCGACCGCGGGGCCGGCACGGTCTGGGCCGAGGACGCGAGTGCGGGCAACCACGGCGGTGGCGAAGGCACCCACTGGGTCCAGAATCGAACCGATGCGAACCGGCTCGCGCGAAAGCTCGCTCGCCGCGTCAAACGGGTGCGGGTGATGCCGTTCCTCACCGGCACACCGTGCAGCATTCATGGCATCGTCCTACCGGGGTTCACGGTCGTGCTGCGGCCCGTTGAGATGGTGCAGCTTCGAGCGGTCGGCCAATCGAAGCTTCGTTATGCCGGGGTCGGAACCTTCTGGGATCCGCCTGACCGCGACCGCGTGGCGATGCGCCGGTTGGCGCGCCAAGTGGGCGAGGCGATGCGCGAACGCGTCGGCTTTCGAGGTCCGTTCACGATCGATGGCGTCCTGACCGAGGACGGTTTCCTGCCGACCGAAATCAATACCCGCCAAGGGGGGGCGCTCGGCAGTGTCCTGGGCGGCGTGCGGGACTTACCGCTCGCCTGGCTGTCGCTGGCCGCGATCGAAGGCCTGGCGATCGACTGGCAGCCGCGTCGCATGCAGCGTGTGCTGCTCGAGGCCGCCGACCGCCGACGCGGTGGGCGCGGGATCGCCCTTCTGCCAAAACCACAGTCCGAGAGTGTCTCGCATCCACTGGCGCGCGGTGCCCGCGGGCTGCGCCGTGCCAGAAATCGGCGGGAGATCGAGAGCACGCTTCTGCAGGGGCCGGCGACGACGGGCACCTTCCTCGGTTGGGCGCCAGATCCGCGTCAGGTTCCGGTGGGGCCGCTATTGGCACCGCGCGTGGTCGAGGCGTTCGCCTGGGCGGACCGGGTGCTCGGGACCTCGATCGGCCCGCTCGAACCCGCGCCGGGGGCCCGTTGAGGCCGGCTCGGCACAACGGAGGATTCAGCTACGATCCCGCGCGCAGTACCTACACCCCCAACCCAGCCGGGACGCACTTACACGTCGCGCCCGGACCGGAGGATCCCATGGGAGACGTCTACATCGTTGAGGCCGTTCGCTCGCCGCTCGGCAAGCGCCGCGGTGGCCTCTCTACCGTTCACGCCGGCGACCTGCTCGGCCACGTCCAGAAGGCCGCGGTCGCGCGCGCTGGAATCGACGCCGGCAACATCGACCAGATCGTGGGCGGCTGTGTCTCCCAGGTCGGAGAGCAGTCCTACAACGTGGCGCGCACGGCGTGGCTCTCGGCCGGTCTCCCGCTCGAAGTGGCTGCGACGACCGTCGATAGCCAGTGCGGATCGTCGCAACAGGCGAGCACTCTGGCCGCGGGCCTGATCGGGTCCGGCCTCGAGGAGGTCGTGCTCTCTTGCGGCGTCGAAGTGATGAGTCGCGTCCCGCTCGGCGCCAACTTTGGCGACAAGACGCTCGGCCGGCCCGTCCCGAAGAGCTACTTCGAGAACTACGCGTTCAACACTCAGTTCCAGGGCGCCGAAATGATCGCCAAGGAATTCGGCATCGCGCGTGAGGACACCGACGCGTTCGGACTGCGCAGCCAAACCAATGCCAAGCAGGCCTGGAACGAGGGCCGCTTCGAGCGAGAGGTGGTAGGCCTTGATGCGCCAGTTCTTGGCGAAGATGGCAAGCCGACGGGTGAGACGATTCACGTCGATCGCGACGAAGGTCTCCGCGACACCACTCCGGACGCGCTGGCTAGTTTGAAGGCCGTGATGGAAGACGGCGTTCACACTGCCGGTACGTCCTCCCAGATCACCGACGGTGCATCTGCCGTGATGTTCGCCTCTGAGGCTGCGGTCAAGAAGCACGGGTTGAAGGCGCGCGCGCGTATCGTCGACAGCACGATCGTGGGCGTCGACCCCGAGACGATGCTGAAGGGCCCGATCCCGGCGACGGAAAAGCTGCTGAAGCGCACCGGTCTTTCGATCGACCAGATGGACGTATTCGAGGTGAACGAAGCCTTCGCCAGCGTGGTGCTGGCTTGGCAGAAAGCCTCCGGCGCTGCGCCCGAAAAGGTGAACCCGAATGGCGGCGCGATCGCCCTCGGTCACCCGACCGGGGCCACCGGCGATCGGCTGATCACGACCGCGCTTCACGAGCTCGAGCGAACGGGTGGCCGCTACGGTTTGATCACGATGTGCTGCGGCGGCGGACTGGGCACGGGCACGATCATCGAACGGCTCGACTGAGCGCGCCTCCGCTCCAGGAACTTCGATGCAACGTGCGACCGCGATGAGGGCCCTCGCCCTCGGGCTTCCCCTGCTCCTCTTGATGGGCGTGGGGACACCCGCGCTTTCGGAGCCTGCGTCGGAAGACGTCGGAGCCCCCGAAATGCAGCCCAATCTCGAGGCGAAACGTCGACCCGCCGACGTTGAGGCGCCCAAGATCGACGGCCGACTCAACGACGAGATCTGGAAACATGCGGCGCGAATTGAACGATTCGTGCAGCAGGACCCGATTCCGGGGGCCGAGCCCTCAGAGCGAACCGTTGCCTGGGTCGTCTACGACTCGGACACCCTCTGGGTTGCCGTGCGCTCCTACGACCGAGACCCAGAGAAGATCGTGGCGCGCACGATGCGTCGCGACGAGAGCACCCGCCTCGATGATCGGATCGCGATCATCCTCGACACATTCCACGACCATCGAAATTCCTACTGGTTCACGACCAACCCGAACAGCACCCGACAGGACGCCATCGTCGAAGGCGGCCTCTCGTTCCGCGATCCCTGGGACACGATCTGGGACGTGAAGTCCCAGATCGACAGTGAGGGCTGGACCTGCGAGTTCGAGATCCCTTTCAAGTCTGTCTCGTTCGACCCGAATAGCGACACTTGGGGCTTCAACATCGTCCGGAACATCAACCGGAAGAACGAGGAGATCCGCTGGTCGAACTGGGAGCGCAGCCGCTTCCCGATGGACGTCAGCGAAGCCGGCAATCTCACGGGACTTCACGACCTCGATCAGGGGCTCGGGCTCGATGTCATCCCCACCGGAACGCTCACGCGAGCGACGGATCGCCGGGTGGGGCGCCACTTCGTCAAGGCGGACCCTTCACTCGATGTCTTCTACAAGATCACACCCTCGGTAACGGGCGCGCTCACGATCAACACGGACTTCTCCGACGCACCCGTCGACCAACGGCAGGTGAATCTCGACCGCTTCGCGTTGTTCTTTCCCGAGACCCGGGACTTCTTCCTACAGGATGCGGGTATTTTCGATTTCGGGGGGATCTCCAGGTTCGGGCCCTCTTCGCGCTTCTCGTTCACCAACACGAACGGTCTGCCCTTTTTCTCGCGCCGGATCGGGATTGCCGGAGCCGACGTCGTGGAGCTGCGCGCCGGTCTGAAGGCCACCGGTCGGGTCGGCCCGATGAACTTCGGCGTGATGAACGTGCAGATGGGCAGCTTCACCGATGACGACGGCGAGCGAATCAAGGGGAAGAACCTCAGCGTGGCCCGCGGCAAGTGGAATGTCGGCGAGGAGTCCTTCATCGGTTTCATCGCCACCCACGGCGACCCGCTGACCAACGGATCCAATTCCACCTACGGCATTGATGCGCGTCTTCGCACCAGCAGCTTCGACGGCAACCAGATCATCCAGTTTGATGCCTGGGTGCAAAAGACCGACACGCCGGGAAGCGGTGGCGACGACGAGGCAGCCGGCTTCCTGCTCGAGTTCCCCAACGACAAGTGGAACGGCCGGATCGGCTTCAAACGGATCGGTGAGGACTTTCAACCCGCGCTGGGCTTCATCAACCGAACGGGCATCCACGAGTACCTCGCTGAAGGTCGCAGGCGATGGCGTCCCGAGGGTGGGCCGCTCCGCTACTGGGAGTTTGGGAACCGAAGTCGGTTGATTACAACCACCCACGGTGCGCTCGAGACCATCGAGTCCCTCTTCACCCTCGAAGCCGTCGGCGAGCTGAGCGATTTCATCGCGATCCAGAGCCAGCTCCAGACCGAGCGACTATTCGACGGCTTCGAGATCTCCGAAGGCGTCTTCATCGAACCCGGCCGATACAACTGGGCGCGCGGCATCATCACCGTCGGTAGTTCGGAACGACGTGTCCTCTCAGCGCGGGTCTCCGCCTCGTGGGGAACGTTCTTCTCCGGGACCAACAAGCGCACGTCCATCAACATCGGCTGGCGCCCGTCGAAACACTTCCAGACCGAGATCAACTACACCCAGAACCAGATCCAGCTCGAGACCGGCGACTTCACCACGCGACTCCTGCGCTGGAACCTCGACGTCGTGATTTCGCCGGACCTCTCCTGGGAAACCCTGATCCAGTGGGACCGGGCAAGCCGCAACCTGGGATGGAACAGCCGGCTGCGCTGGGTCGTGCGCGAGGGCGAGGAGATCCTGCTCGTCTGGAATCAGGGGATCGACACGACGGGGCACGACTACCGGGCCACCACGATGGAGTGGACGGGCAAGATCCGCTGGACCTTCCGGTTCTGATTCGTAGCGCCCGCGCCTAGCCTGCGAGCCAGCGCCAGAGCAGCGGTCCGAGAACGAGGACGCCGGCCGCAGCTGCCGCGATCGCGGCCATCAACACGGCCCCCGCCGCGACGTCCTTCGCCTGCGCGATCGCCGGATCGCGCTCAGGGGACACCCGATCGGATAGCGCCTCGATTGCGGTGTTCATTCCCTCTGCCGTCCACACCAGACCGATCGCCAGGACCAGGAGCGCCCAGCCCGTTCCATCCACCCCGAGCCACAGCGCGAGCGATACGACCAACACCGTCGCTAGCGCGTGGATCCTCGCGTTGGCTTCTCCGCTCACGAGCTTCGCGATTCCGGTGAATGCGTAGCCGAAACTAGCAAGCCGCAGCGACAGCCAGCTCACGATCGGTGCTCGTTGAACGCGTGCCACTCTTCAGGCGTGTTGACGTTCAGCAACGCCTTGCTCCCATCGACGAGGTCGAGATCCCCCGACTCGAGCCACGTGACCCGAAGTGCCGCCAGAAGGCCGCGTAGCATGTAGTCGCGCGACTCGAGACGATCCCGTGCCAACGGCAGCACCGACTCCACGCGATAGAGTGCACAGAGCGGCTCCGGGCGATCCGTTTTCGGCACGATCGCGTCGACCCCGGGCGTCTGCGACGCCACCAGGCCCAACAGGAGATCGGGCGTCAAGGCGGGCATGTCCGTCGCCGTCACAAGGACCCAGGCACAGGATGCCGCTTCGAGCGCGCCCACGATTCCCCGGAGTGCCGAATATTCGCCAGGCGGATCGGAGACGCGCTGCCCGCGCGTGGTTTCCGGTGGCACGCCACCAACGAGCAACACTTCCTCGAACAGCGAAGCCAACAGACGCGCCTGGTGAACGACGAGCGCTTCTCCATCCCGTTCGAGGAGCGCCTTGTCCTGACCCATTCTCGACGACGCGCCACCGAGGAGGATGGCAGCACTCACGTTCGCGACGCGTCCGCTCACGGTGCGGTTTCTCGGGCGAGCCAATCGGGATCGAGGAGCTGCACCTCCACTTCGGCGCCCGCCGCGATCGACGTCGCCTCAGTCGGGAAGATCAACAATCCTTGTGCCTGGGTCATGGAGCGCAGAACGCCGGAACTCTGATTGCCGGTGACCCGAGCATGCACCTGGTTGCTTGCGCGCTGGAGACTGACTCGCACGAAGTGCAGGCGCCCCGCCTTCTTTTCCAGCGCTTCATCGAGAATCGCGCGCACCGTCGGGCGGAAGACCCGCGAGCGGCCCGCCATCTTGAGCAGAACAGGGCGAACGAATTGATCGAAGGTCACCATGGCGGAGACCGGGTTGCCGGGCAGGCCAAATACCAGCGGCCCGCGCCCCTCCTCGAAACGCCCGAAGGCGATGGGATAGCCAGGCTTCATATTGACGCCCCAGAACACAAGCCGGCAGCCGAGCTTCTCGAGAACCGGACGAACGTGGTCGTGATCTCCAACCGAAACACCCGCCGAACTAACAAGAACGTCCGCATCGCGCCCCGCCACGAACATCCGCTCGAGATCACCCGGCGTGTCTCGGGCGATTCCGAGGTTGCTTGGAACCGCACCCGCCTCGACGCATTGCGCGGTCAGCGAATGGGCATTCGACGCCACGATTCGACCGCCCGCCGGATTTCCGTCCGCCTCGACCAGTTCATCCCCACCCGAGAGGATCGCTACACGCGGTCGGCGGTGCACTTGCACGAGGGTTCGCCCAAGCGACGCCAGCATACCGAGATGCGCGGGGCCAAGTACTTCGCCCACGCCGATCACTTCGTCCCCGGACCTGACGTCTTCTCCAGCGTCCCGGATGTGTTCACGCAGGCCGGGCTCGACGCGAATCCGGACGCCACGATCCGTCGCCTCGGTGTCTTCCTGGCGCACGACGCTGTCCGCTCCGTTCGGAATCGGAGCGCCGGTAAAGATCCTGGCAGCCTCTCCACTGCGGAGTTCGCGCTCGGCGCGCCCGCCTGCCGCCACCTCGAATGCGACGGGCAACTCGCCGGGACGTTCCGCCGAGGCCCCCGCGAGATCGGCTTGGCGAACGGCATAACCGTCCATCGCTGAGCAGTCCGCGGGCGGCAAGGTCCTCTCCGAGCAAACGGACTCGGCGAGCACACGGCCCTGACTGTCCTGCAGACCGACAGTTTCGGCCGCCAACGAGCGAGCCGCCTCGAGAACGAGGTTTCGGGCTTCTGCGACGTCGATCCCGGTCCGCATGGCGGCGACGGTACCGCTCGACCGGCCCTCGGGGAAGGCTCGGAGCCGGCGCGAGCGGGCCTTAGACGATCTGCCTAAGATCTAGGCAACACGGCCAATTTCCGTGGAGTCACGCGACCTTGCCCCCCTCCCTCCCCAGCCTTCTTGTCCGAGGCGAGCGCCTTCCGAGCGCGCTCGCCTTCGCGCCGATGTCGGGGATCTCGAATCTTCCGGCGCGACTCCTCGCCCGAGAGGCCGGCGCTGGGTTGGTGTTTACCGAGACGATCAGCGCTCGGGCACTGGTCGAAGGTCGACTCGGCGCCGAGCGGAAGCTGAAGAGCCACCCCCACGAGGGCCAGCTCGCGATCCAACTGTTCGGGGGCGAGGCCGAGTACCTCGGCGAAGCCACGAAACGACTCGTCGATCGGGGCTTCCGATGGATCGATTGGAATCTCGGCTGCCCGGTGAAGAAGTTCCTGCGCGCGGGTGCCGGCGCCGCACTCCTCGCCGAGCCGGCCAAGCTGCCGCCGTTGATGGCCGCGATGCGTCGTCAGATGCCCGACACCTTGTCGGTCAAGATGCGGCTCGGCCCCGATGCGGCGCACTTCGTGGCCGACCAGGTGGCGCGGATGGCGGCCGATGCGGGCTTCGATCTCGTCAGCGTCCACGGCCGCACCCGGACGCAGCAATACCGGGGACGCGCGGACCGTGCCGGCATCGCCCGCGTGGTGGCTGCTGTGCCGCAGCTTCCGGTTCTCGCCAACGGCGACATCGCAACGCCCGACGACGTGTTCTCGATGCTCGCCGAAACCGGCGCCGCCGGGGTGATGATCGGACGTGCCGCTGTCGGCAACCCCTGGCTGTTTGCGAATACACTGGCCATCGCGAGAGGAGAGCTACCCGAGACTCCGGCTCGACGTGTTCGCTACGCCACCCTCGAACGACACGTCGACTGGATCCAGCAATGCATCCACGATCCGAACGCGCGAACCGCACAGGTCCGACGTTATGTCGCCGCCTATTCGAAAGGAATGCCGGGAGGCCATCGATTCCGCGAGAATGCGCTGCGAGAAACCGATCCCACCACGATCCTGTCATTGGCTCGCACCTTCTTCTCGGACCGGGCGGCGGCCTAGTGGCGAGAGATCTCCAAGACGTCATGGAAGCGCTGCTCGCAGGCGTCGTCGTCGTCAATCAACGCGGCCAGGTAGAAGAGCTGAATTCGGTCGCATGCCGACTCCTCGAGGTTTCCCGGGAGTCCGCGATCTCCCTCTCGGTCGAGCAGCTCGTGACCGAAGACCACGCGATCGCACGCTTTGCGCGGTTGGTGTTGCGCAACGGTGTCGCGATCTCAGAACCCAATCAAGCCATCGAGCGCCGAAATGCCGACGACAGTCGCGTCGACATCGCTGTCTCGCCGCTGTTCACGGAAGGTCGCGATCCGGAGGGTGCCGTGATCGTTCTACGCGATCGTTCGGCAACACGTCGACTCGAACAGCTCGAGAGCGAGCGCGAGCGCCATCTCGACTTCGGCCGCATCGCGGCGGGCCTTGCGCACGAGATCCGCAATCCGCTCGGAGGAATCCGCGGCGCTGGCGAACTGCTGGTGCGCCGGGCCGAGAACGACAAGGCCCGACAGACGGCAGACCTGATCGTCCGGGAGAGCACGCGAATCGCCAAACTCGTCGACGAGTTCATGGTCTTCGCGCGCGGCGACAAGCTTGATCTAGCGCTGGTGAATATCCATCGAGTCCTCGATGGGGTGCTCGAGCTGGTCTCCCACGATCCAATCGCCGAAGGCATCGAGATCGAGCGCTCCTACGACCCTTCCCTCCCGGACCTGCTGGCCGACGCCGACCGGCTGCACCAGGTCTGCCTGAACCTCGTGCGCAACGCGCTGCAGGCAATGGAGGGCGAGGGCGGAAAGCTGACGCTGAAGACGCGCATGACCCTCGAACATCGAATCGCGCGCAAAGCGGGCCAGCGGTTGCCGACCCTCGCCATCTGGGTCGACGACACCGGATGCGGCATGGATGCCGAGGCGCTTCGTGAGGCGTACCTCCCCTTCTTTACGACACGACCGGGCGGGACCGGCCTCGGCCTCGCGGTCGCCGACTACTGGGTGGCCAAGCACCAGGGCAGCCTGGATCTCGAGAGCCAACGCGGCGCCGGAACCTCCGCTCGCATCACCCTCCCGGTTCGCCGGGCCGCCGTCGCAGGTGAAGTCGACGTGAACCGGTGAAAGGAACCGTACGATGAATGCACTTGCTCGCGTGTTGGTCGCCGACGATGAGCCCTCGATCCGCTTCGTGCTGCGGGAAACGCTCGAAGCCGAGGGCCACGAAGTCGTCGACGTAGCCGACGGCGACGCGGCACTCGCTGCATTGGCCAACGAGCCGTTTGACCTCGCGTTCTTCGATATCCGGATGCCCGGCCCCAGTGGTCTCGAACTCCTCGACCAGGCCCAGGCGACCGGCTCCAACGTCTCCGTCGTCATCATCACCGCCCAGAACACCTTCGAGAACGCCGTCGACGCCATGAAGCGGGGCGCCCTCGACTACCTCGTCAAGCCGTTCGGTACGGAAGAGATCCTGCCACTCGTCGAGAAGGCGATCCGTGCGCGCGCGCTCGAAAGTGAAGTCCGTGCGCTTCGACGCGAAGTCGGCCAGCAGACCGGCGAGCGCCTGGTCGGACACTGCGCGGCCATGCTCGACGTGTTCAAGACCATTGGCCGCGTTTCGCGCAGCGACGTCCCGGTGCTGGTGAATGGGGAAAGCGGCACGGGCAAGGAACTGATCGCACGCGCGATCCACTCGGCGAGCCCGCGCGGCGACGGGCCCTTCGTCGCCGTCAACGCCGCCGCCATTCCGCATGATCTGCTGGAGAGCGAGCTTTTTGGCCACGAGCGCGGCGCTTTCACGGGCGCTGTGGATTCACGCGTCGGGCGATTCCGCGAAGCCGCGGGTGGAACACTCTTCCTCGACGAGATCGGCGACATGCCGATCGATTTGCAGGCCAAGCTCCTGCGCGTACTCCAGAGCCACGAGGTTACCCCGGTCGGCGGACGGAAGTCCGAGAAGGTCGATGTGCGAATCGTGGCGGCGACCCATCGCGACCTCGATGCAGCCGTTGACGCGAGTGCATTCCGCGAGGATTTGCTCTATCGGCTGCGCGTGGTTCCGGTCGAGGTTCCGCCCCTCCGCGAACGAAGCGAAGACATTCCCACTTTGATGGACCACTTCCTGGATCGCTACGACGAGGAACTCACCGGCGGCGGGCACGCCTTCGCGCGCGAAACCGTCGACGCCCTGGCGTTGCACGACTGGCCCGGAAACGTTCGTGAGTTGGAGAACGCGATCAAACGCGCCCTCGTCCTCGCCAGCAGCGATGTCCTCACACCCGAGGACTTCGATTTCCTGTCAGACGGCCGACGTAGCCAGGCCAGCGCCGATGCTTCGCTTGGTGAACTGGTGCGCGAAGAAGTCGAAGTCGCACTGGCCGAGGAACGTCCCGAAATCTACCGGAGCATTCTCGCCGAACTCGAGCGGCCGTTGATCGAAACCGTCTTGAAGAAGACGGGTGGAAACCAAATCAAGGCAGCCGCTCTTCTCGGAATCAATCGAAACACCCTGCGCAAGAAGATCAGCGAACTCAACATCGGCGTGCCGGGTCGCCTGTGAGCCGTCGCGTGCATTGCGGCGTTCACGTGCTCGCCGACGATGGTCCGGGCTGGCGACACGACCCGGTCTCGCAGGCGCTCGCCGCCTGTGAGGGCGGCGCATCGGTCGTGCAACTCCGCGCCAAGCGAACGGCGGACCGACGAGCCCTCGAATGGGGTCGCGAGATTCGCCGCGCCACCGCTGCCAGCGGCGTCAGCTTCATCGTGAACGATCGCTTCGATCTCGCCCTCGCTCTCGAGGCTGACGGCGTCCACCTCGGCCAGGACGATCTGCCGCCGGGCGCGCTGCCCAGCAGATACCGGCATCGGCTCGCGGTCGGCCGATCGACGCACGATACGAGGCAGGCCAGCACCGCCGTCGCAGACACGGTCGACTACGTGGCCTACGGCCCGGTCTTCGAGACCAAGTCAAAGGACACCGGCTATGACGCCCGGGGCCTGGCGCAGCTTCGCGAGATCGTTCGCGTCGCTTCGGGGAGACCGGTGGTGGCGATTGGCGGAATCGATTTCGACCGCGCCACTGCGGTCACCGCCGCCGGCGCCTCCGGAGTTGCCGTGATCTCGGCCGTCGCTGCGGCGGCGGATCCCGTCGATGCAACCCGCCGATTGGTCGAGGCCGTCCGCGCCGGACACGCGGGAGGAGATTGATGTTGCCGCTTCGGCTCGTTTCTTTGTTAGGTGTCATCGTTTTCGTCGCCGTGGCCTGGGCATGCTCCTCCGATCGCAAGGGGACGCCGTGGCGGGTGGTGGGTACGGCACTCGCGATCCAGTGGACGATCGCGATCATCGTGCTCCACACGCCGGCCGGCGACGGCTTCTTCATCCAGATGAATGCGACCGTTGCCGCGCTGCTGGCCTTCACGACTGCGGGCTCGGAGTTCGTCTTCGGCAACCTCCTCGACGGAGGTTTCTCGTTCGCGCTGCGTGTCCTTCCCATCATCATCTTCATGGGAAGCCTGTTCTCGATTCTCTATCACATCGGGTTGACGCAGCGGGTCGTGCGAGGGCTCGCGACCTTGCTCTCGCGGGCGCTCGGCACCTCAGGGGCCGAGAGCCTGGCCGCGATCGCCAACGTCTTCGTCGGAATGACCGAGGCTCCGCTCCTGATCCGACCCTATATCGAGCGCATGACCCGCTCCGAGCTGTTCACGTTGATGGTGACCGGAATGGCCACTATCGCCGGGTCGGTGCTCGTCGCTTACGCGGAAATGTTAGGCGAAGAAAATTTCTCCGGGCATCTCGTCACTGCGAGCCTTCTCTCGGCACCGGCCGCGATTGCGATCGCGAAGATCATGATTCCCGAAACCGGGACCCCCGAGACCGGCTTCGGCGCATCCGCCCACACAGAGCGGAAGACCGTGAATATCATCGACGCCGCAGCAGAAGGAGCATTGACGGCTCTCCGCCTCGCTGCCAATGTTGGCGCGCTTCTCCTCGCCTTCGTCGCGCTCGTTGCAATGCTGAACGCGGGGATCGGTTGGTTCGGCGAACTCGTCGGCGTCTCAGGACTCAGCTTCGAAGGAATCCTCGGCTGGCTTTTCGCACCCGTTGCCTGGTTGCTCGGCATTCCCTGGAGCGAAGCCACCCAGATCGGTTCGCTGCTCGGCATCAAGACCGTCCTCAACGAGTTCCTCGCCTACGAGGCCCTCTCTGAGCTGATGAAGACCGGGGCCATCTCCGATCGCTCCGCAGTCATCGCGGCCTATGCGCTCTGCGGCTTTGCCAACCTTGGATCGATCGCCATCTTGCTAGGCGGCGTCGGCAGCCTGGTCCCGAGCCGGCGGCCCGAGCTGGCCCAACTCGGCTTGCGCGCAGTCCTGGCTGGCACCCTGGCGACACTCATGACGGGCGCCGTCGTTGGGACGCTGCTGTAGGACGCGGCTCAACCGACCTGGGTCAACCGATTCACGTCCGTGTGATGGAACGGCTCTGCCTGACCCGCCAACTCGAGCACGATGTCCTCTTCGTAGATCAGCTGACCGGCTTCGAAACGGACGCTGAGCGTATAGTGGGTGGTCCGAGCGACTGCATCGAGGTGCGGGCTCGATAGGATTCCATGCACGGGATTGCCGCGCTCGGCACGGAGCTCGAAACTCTGTGCGTCCGCTGCCGCGTCGCCTCCGGCAAGGATCGTCGAGCCTCGCGGCACCATGAAGCAGCGCATCACGTGGCCCGCGTCAGCATCCCAGAGCCAGTAGCCGACCTCGGCGTGGAACGGTTCTTCTTCATCCAATCGCCACGCATTCGTTCGATAGTCGAGACCGAATAGTCGCTGCTTTCCGTTGTCGACCTGCCCGGTCGGCTCGAAGGTCATCCGCTCACGGAAAGGGGTTTCGACCCGGCCACCAGGACCGTACTGATAGGAGACATCGAGGCCCTCCCGGCCTTCCCAGATTCCGACCAACGGCGCCAACGGTCCCAACTCGCTCATGATGTTCTCCTCGATCACAGGGTTCCACGAAGCCGCGTATTCTAGCCGTGGTCGGGGGGTCGGTCTCTGCCAAGAGATGGCCGAGCCGAGCTAGAGTTCCGCCATGCCGCTACCGCTCGAAGGAATTCGCGTACTCGAACTCGGCGAAATGGTGAGCGCCGCCTTCGCCGCACGCTGGTTCGCCGACCTCGGCGCCGAAGTGATCAAAATCGAGCCTGCCCGCGGAGATCGTGCGCGCAACCGCGGCCCGTTCGTCGGCGAAACGCCGCACACGGACCGCAGCGGCCTGTTCTTCTACCTCGCCGCCGGAAAGCGCAGCGTCGTTCTGGATCTCGACGATGCAGGGGATCGCGCCACGCTCGAGGACTGGCTGGGTAAATCCCACGTCCTCCTCCACAACCTGGCTCCCGCCAGGGCCGTAGCCCTCGAGCTCGACGGGGAAGCACTCGGGCGCAAACATCCGCACCTGGTCGCGACTTCGGTCACGGCGTTTGGAGCTTCGGGCCCCTACCGAGACTGGCGCAGCGAGGAACTCAATCGAACCAATGCCGGCGGCTGGTGCTGGCTCTCGCCAGGCGCGCTCGAGGATCGGAGCCTGCCGCCGCTCAAGACGTTCGGCCACCAAGCGGATTTCCAAGGCGCCCTTGCCGCCGCGACCGCATCCTTCGCAGCGCTGTTTCGCTCACTGCGAACCGGGCGCGGTGAAGCGCTCGACGTTTCGACTCAGGAGGCCGTCGCCGCGATCCTCGAGGTCGGGTTGATCGGCTACACGTACATGGACCTCATCGCGACGCGCCATGGAATCCGCGGACTGAATCCATGGGGAATCTTCAAGTGCTCCGACGGCCCGATCTTTCTTGCCGTAATCGAGCAGGACCAGTGGGAACGTCTGGTCGAGTTCATGGGAAACCCAGAGTGGGCCTCGATCGAAATCTTCGAGGACTTCCCCTCGCGCGCCCGCAACGCCGATGCGCTCGCCACCTTCGTTCAGGAGTGGATTGCAGAATGGAAGGTCGAGGATCTCTTCCACGAGGGCCAGAAGCGGCGCATCTGCTTCGCACCTGTCCTGGACATGGCGGGCGTCAGTGCGATCTCTCACCTACGTGACCGCGGATTCTTCACGGAGATCGAGCAACCGGAAGCCGGCCAGGTCAAGCTGCCCGGGCCCGCAACGCGCTGGCGGGACGACGCCTGTCGGCTTCGCGGCCCGGCCCCGAAGCTGGATGCGGACGGCGCTGCCGTGCGTTCAGAACTAGCAAGCGCAGAACGTTTCGATTCGTCGAACGCCGCTACCCATGCGCGCCCCCTCGAGGGCATTCGCGTCGCCGACTTCACCTGGGTCTGGGCGGGGCCCTTTGGAGCCATGCAGCTGGCGCACCTGGGCGCCGAGGTCATCAAGTTCGAGTCACTGACGCGCACCGACATCGGCCGACGGCTCGCCGTGTTCCCGGACCAGACGCCGGGCTTGAACCGATCGGGCTACTTCAATCAGTGGAACCAGGGCAAGAAGAGTATGGAACTCGATCTCTCGCATCCCGACACACCGGACCTCGTGAAGCGGATCGTTGCCGAATGCGACGTGGTGATCGAGAACTTCGCCACGGGCGTGATGGATCGGCACGGAATCGGTTGGGAAGACCTGCGCGCCATCAACCCGAAGCTCGTGTTCGCGTCCATCTCTGGATACGGAAGCGATGGCCCCTTCGCCGATTACATGGGCTACGGCCCGGCGATGGGGCCCTTGAGTGGGCTTTCCCAAGCGACCGGATATCCAGGAGGAGGACCGAGGGAGACGGGCATCTCGGTCGGCGATCCCGTGGCGGGGATGAGCGCGGCCGCCGCGATCTGCGCCGCTCTGGTCGACCGCGAACGCAACGGTGTTGGGCAGTACATCGACATTTCACTATGGGAATCGACCGCCGCGTTGGCAGTGGAGGCCTGGCTTCCATTCGCGATCTCGGGAGAGGAGCCGAAGCGAATGGGCAACCGCGACCCGTGGATGGCGCCACACGGGCTCTTCCCGTGTGCGGGCGAAGACGCGTGGGTTTCAATCGCTTGCGCCGACGAGCGTGAGTGGCGCGCGCTGTGCGAGATCGTCGATCCCGCACTCGCCACCGACCCGCGTTTTTTGTCGGCGGAGATGCGAAAGCAGAACGAGGCAGCGTTGGAAGAAGCGATCGCGACCTGGACGATCGGGCGCGATCGCTGGGAGATCACGCGCCAGCTCCAGGCCGCCGCGATTCCGGCCTTTCCGTCGCTCGACCCGCGCGATCTGGCCGAGGACCCGCACCTGGCCGCTCGCGGCTACTTCGAGAAACTCGACCATCCAGAAGTCGGCCGCCGCACGCATTCGGGAATTCCCTGGAGACTCCGCGATGGGCCGAACGGCGTCCGCACGCCCGCACCTTGCCTGGGAGAACACACTGAAGAAGTGTTAGGCGAGGTACTCGGGCTCGGCCCGGCCGAAATCGGCGCGCTTCGCGAACGCGGGGTCCTGGGTTAACGCATGGGACTCCTACGCTACGACGCACCGCTCAACGTCTTGCTCGTGACAAAGGGACACCCCTTCGAACGCGACGCCTTTCATGCCGTCTTCGACACGTTCGACGACATGGCGGTAACCGCCGTCGAGCAACCGGCCGCCGAGAGCTTCTTCGAACCGAAAGCGGCCGCTCGTTTCGACGCCATCGTCTGCTACGACATGCCGGGCATCCAGTTTCGCCCGGGCCAGAAGCCCCTTTTCGTCGACCCTCCCAAGGAGCTGGTCAGCGGCTTCCGAAGCCTGCTCGACGCCGGCAAAGGCATCGTCTTCCTGCACCACGCGCTTGCCGGTTGGCCCAGCTGGGATGAATACGCGCGCATTCTCGGCGGGCGCTTCCTCTATGAACCGGCGAACTTGCTGGGCCGCGAGTGCTCCGATTCGGGCTACCACCATGGGGTCACCCATCGCGTTTCCCCGGTCACAGCGGACCACCCCGTGACGGCCAACGTCAGCGACGGCTTCGAGATCACCGACGAGGTCTATCTGGGTGAGGTCTTCGAAGACGACGTGGTCCCCCTGCTGCGGAGCGACTACGACTTCAAGGCCGAGAATTTCTACTCGGCCTCTGCGGCCCTGCGCGGGCAGATGTTCTCAAACGAAGGTTGGTCCCACCCACAGGGCAGCAATCTGATCGCGTGGGCCAGGTGCGAAGGGCGCAGCCCTCTGGTCTACTTTGCCTCCGGGGACGATCCCGTCGCGTATGAGAATCCGGGTTTTCGAACCGTGTTAGGCGATGCCATTCGCTGGGTCGCAAGTCCCGATGCCCATCGATGGGCCAAGGAGAGCAGATGAGCGTCCTCGACCAGTTCCGATTGGATGGCCAAGTGGCCGTCGTGACCGGCGGTGGCAAGGGAATCGGTCGTGGGATCGCGCTGGCTCTCGCGGAGGCTGGCGCCGATGTTGCCGTTGCCGCGCGAAACGAAGCGGACCTCGACGCCGTCAGCGCGGAAATTCACGCTTTGGGCCGGAGAAGCCTTGGCGTCCCGACCGATGTCACGAAGCGCGACGAGGTAACGCGACTCGCGGAATGCGTCGTCGGCGAGCTCGGTGCCCTCGATATCTGGGTCAACAACGCAGGCGGCCTCCCGGACGCCACGCCGCGTTATCTGACCCGGACCGGCGAAGATCACTTCGACGCCCAGATCGAGCTCAACCTGAAGGCGGTCTGGCGCGGCGCCGTCGTGGCTGCCAGCCACATGAGCGAGACGGGGGGTTCGATCATCAACATCTCGTCGCGCACCGCATTCGGCCCCCAGGTAAAGAACGGGCCCTACGGTGCCTCCAAGGCGGCCGTCAATAGCCTCACGCAGACCTTGTCCGTGGAGCTCGCGCCAAAGGTCCGCGTGAACGCGGTCGCACCCGGACCGATTCCGACCCAGAACTTCCTTGAGTCGATGAGCCTCGACGAAGCGGGTGCGGCGAAGATGGAAAGCCGCATGGGGCTTCCGTTGGCGCGCTACGGCACGCCCGGCGACATTGGCGCCGCGGTCGTGTTCATGGCTTCACCGGGAGCCAGCTGGATTACGGGCCAGTGCCTCTACGTCACCGGCGGCGCGTAAGCGTCGAGAAGAGCCTCGAAATCGTCGAAGCGGATCTCGACGAGCGGACTCTCCGCCATCCATACCGGTAGCTGCGCTTCCCGCGTCCTCGAGATTTCGGCCAGGTTGGCGCGCACCGCTTCCCGCGCCCGGCCCTGCAGCCCGGGAACCCAGTCATCGGGTGTTTCTTCCTCGATCTGCGCAAGGATCGCGGTGAGGATGCGCCGACGCTCCGAGGCCTCGGTAATCGGCGTGGCGGAGCCGGGAAGATCCGCGCGAGCGCTCTGCTTCACATGAAACGTGAGGTGAGGATCGGCCAACAGGTTCCGAAACCAATGACGCTCGGCACCGGGGGAACCCGTCAGGTAGAGCCGACCGGCGACTCGCCAGAACCAGATCTCGATCTGGCGCGGCTCCCCCGTCACACGGCCGCGGGTGGTCACATCGACGACCCGATCGGAGGCCAACGCCTGCCGAATCTGGTTGCTCAATGACTCGAACCTAACAACCGAGCACCCGCCTATTTCGGATCTGCGATCTTGAGCAACTGCTTCCCAAGATTCGCGCCAGTGAAGAGCCGCAAGAAGGTCTTCGGCGTATTCTCGATGCCCTCCTGGATATCTTCGGCGTGGTTCAGCTTGCCATCGGCGACCCAGCTACCGAGGTCCGTCATCGCCTCCTGGGCCCTATGAAAAAAGTCGATCAGGATGAATCCCTTGACCGTTAGCCGTCGGATCACGATCTGCATGTAGTTGCTCGGGCCAGGCGGCAGCTCCTTCTCGTTGTACTGCGAGATGCCACCGCAGATCACGACACGTCCGTTCTGCGCCATGTTGAGCAGGGCCGCGTCGAGGATCTCTCCGCCAACATTGTCGAAGAACAGATCGACGCCCTTCGGAAATTCCTGTCGAAGCTTCCGACCCACGTCCTCGGACTTGTAGTCGATGGCGGCGTCGCACCCGGCTTCATCGACGAGCCACTTGCACTTGGTCGCTCCGCCCGCGATACCGACCACCTTCGCCGCGCCTTTGATGCGCGCGATCTGGGCGGCCACCGAACCGGTCGCTCCTGCGGCACCGGACACGAGGACGGTGTCCCCTTCCTTCAATTCGCCAACATCGAGCATCCCGAAGTAGGCGGTCAGACCGGTTCCGCCGAGCGCACTCAACACGAGGTACGGCGGGATCCCGGCCGGTACCTTCGTCAGGCGCCCCATCAAGCCGGGCTCGCCATCGGCCACCGCGTACTGCTGCCATCCGAGCATGCCACTCACGATGTCGCCGGCTGCAAAACCCGAATGCCGCGACTCGACGACCTGGCCCACGGTCGACGCGCGCATCACCTCGCCGATTCCGACCGGGGGCACGTAGCTCTTTACGTCGTTCAGCCAACCGCGCATGGCCGGCTCGAAGGCCAGATAGAGGTTGCGAACCAGAAGCTGTCCCTCACCAGGGCTCCCGACCTCTTCCTCCACGAACTCGAAATCGGATTCTCTCACCATGCCGTCGGGACGGCTCCGCAGGCGCCACTGGCCGTTCATCGTCATTCGTGCTCCTTCTGGGGCCGGGATTCCGGGCCTGGTCCGCCCGAACGTGGTCCGCTCGGACCCAGTCCGCTCGGACCCGGTCCGCAAGCATAGCCCCGCGGGGGCCAGGTGCCGCATTTGTTCTGCACTGACGATGCCGCTGGAGGTGCGAAACTCCGAATGGAATTGACGCGGTCTGCGTCGAACTCGGTAACCCGGGGAGACCTTCCATGTCGCAAACACGCTTCTCTCGATCGATCCGCCGAATCAGCACTATCGGGGCTACCGCCCTGATCCTGAGCTGCTTCACCGGCATGGCCGCCTACGGCGAGGAAGGCCTTGAGGGTGTCATCCGCGATGGTGCCACCCGAGAGGCGATGGAAGCCCTCGCACGCAACGAGGCACCGATCCGGAACGCCGCGCTGCTTGTCAGTACCCGCCCGGATCTGGTCGTCCAGGCGGAGGGGATTCGATCGTGGACCAGCCGAGCCTTCGAGCAGATTCTCGACGAACAACCGGAAGAGGCGCGCGACGATCTCTGGCAGCTCGTTCGCTACCCGGCGCTCGTTGATGCGATGGTCGAGCCCGGTGCCCAGGGGCGACTCGAAGAAGTCGTCGCCGCGCATCCTGCCGATGTCCGCGCAGCAGCGCTCTCCGCGGCACAGAACTCCTGGGACGCCGTGCTTCGGATCCACAGTCTGCAGCGCGAAACCGACGACGCCGTGAACGAGATCCTCGACCGCCTCGATCCCGAACTAGCGAACGCTCTTGGCCTGCTGATCGATGAGCCCGCGGCATTGAGCGTTCTGGCGGAGAACCTGAACCTGACCGTCGCGTTGGGCGAAGCCTACGAGGACGATCCGGAAACCGTACAGGCCGAGCTGTCACAGCTTGCCGCGGACGTGGCGC
The DNA here is from genome assembly GCA_035593235.1 of Phascolosoma agassizii. NCBI lineage: Eukaryota > Metazoa > Annelida > Sipuncula > Phascolosomatiformes > Phascolosomatidae > Phascolosoma > Phascolosoma agassizii. The sequence continues at coordinate 98,032 of JAVJHY011772090.1, forward strand.
TCGCCGATCAGACCGAACGGAGTGAATGGGCGCAACAACTCGAGAACGATCCGTCGCTGCGCACCGAGGTCGATGAGGCGTCCGAGACCTGGCACGAAGAATACGGCGCCGACTATGACGACGACCGTTCGATTCCCACACTCCACCATGTGCAGCCCTACCCGTACTGGTATGGCTACCCCCACCACGCCGCCAACTTCTACGTTCCCGCCGCGCACGCGCACACTCTCTGGTATCCCCGCAGCTACTGGGGCCACAGCGGCTACTACTACGGAGCGGGCCGCACGCTGGTCGTGTTCTCGGCGCCCTCGTTCCCGTTCCTCCACTGGCTGCGCGACCGACACCCGCACCACCGCCTGCATTCGAGCCATTTCAGGTTCGGACGTCTTCGCCATCTCGGACACTGGAATGGCTACCGCCAACGCCGTCATCACGCGCACCACTATCGTCAGTACCGCCCGAGCCGGAGCGCAACCCACGCGAGAGCACAGCGCGCGCACCACCGGACGGCTTCTCGCCGCCACAACGGTTTCCGGCCCGACCGCTCCTGGAGGGGTCGTGAGGATCGACGCAGCCGCCATTCATTAGGCCGGGGCGAGGTCCGGCGACAGGGTGATCGCGACCGCGATCGACGACGCCGTGATGCCCGAGAACATCGCGGCCAGCGAGCGGAAAAGAAGGCGCACCAGCGTCGCGACGCGGATCGACGCGGGAAGCGTGAGCAGCAGGCCCGCAGGAACGAGACTCGACCAGACGAACGCGGCGCAGGCCAGCGCAAGGTTCGAGGAGCCAGAGGAGAAAAGGCTCGCAAGGCCGAGCGTCGCAAGGCCCGTGGAGACTCAAAGCGCGCGAAGCGGACTCAGGAGACGAAGCGGCGCGTCGCCACGCGAGAGAAGAAAGCCGTCCAGACTCGACAGAGACGTGCACAGCAGCGCGAATCCGCTCGGACGGGACGCAGCGCAGAGGACGCGAACCGACAGCAAAATGCCAGGACCCGTCCGGCTCCGAAGCGCGAGAAGCCCCGAGCCCAGCGCTCGCGCGGAAACGCACGGGCCCGGGCTGTCTCACCCCGGCCCGGGAAAGCGGAACGCCAACAAGCGAAACAGAAGAAGGCGCGGCGCGCGGAGCCAGCGCGGCGCGCGAAAAAGAAGCCGGCGGCAAAAAAGGCCGAACCCGAACCGCGCCAGCAGGCCAAGGCCCGTTCTGGCAACTCGCTGGGCCGAGCTGTCGCGCCCAACTTTGGCCGCGCAAAACCGGCCAGGGCCCAGCACGCTCGACAGTCGAAGTCGTCGCGCGGGAACCAACGCGCCCAGGCGGGGCGGCGCAACGGCGGGCGTTCGGAACGCAAACGACGCTAGGCGGCTACCGCTTGGTGCGATGCGCCAGATAGACCGCGTGCCGTCGACCGCCGCGCCCTGGGCGGTGGGCCTCAGCAGGCAACCTCGCTTTTTGAAGCGCTCGAAGAAACGCGGGATCCAGATCCTCAGACCAGACGGCGAGCACGCCGTTCTGCTGGAGGGCGTTCCGAATCCGGGCCAGCGCCTGGCTGCCGAAGCTCGGATCCTTCGCCGGCGCACCCGGTGGTGGACCCTCGTAGAGGTCTAGAACAATCGCGTCGTAGCTCTCTGGCTTGGCCGCAGCGATGACCTCGTTCACGTCGGCGACGAGCGTGCTGACGCGTGGATCGGAGACAGCGTGTGCCGTCAGCTCTCCCAGAGGGCCCCGACACCATTCGATCACGGTTTCGTTCAACTCGGCGACGTCAACGGGCTCGTCGGCGGCGAGCCCGTCGAGGACGGTGCGAAGCGTGCATCCCATTCCGAGCCCGGCGACCAGAACACGCCGCCCTACCCGACCGGCGAGCGCTTCGACGGCCATTCGACCGAGCGCTTCTTCTGAGCGCCGCGCGCTGCTGTTCATCAGCACGCGACCGTCCTGGAGAATCAGGAAGTCGTCGCGCCCCCTGCGTCGCAATTCGAGGACCCCATCCGCTGTGGTCACTCGATCGAGTGTCTCCCAGGCGCGTGCCAATGCTGGACCCGCTACTCGCCCGCCTGCTGCGCTCGCGCGAACGAGGGACGGCTCGTCGCAGCTCCGTACCATGCAGCGGCGTGAGGATACTCCGCGACGCCCTCGAACCCGATCATGGCGCTCATCGACAGGACCGCGGCAACGTTCAAATCAGCGATCGAAAAAGAATCGCCTAACAAATTCGATTGGGTCGAGAGCTGGTTGTCCAGCAGGGCCAACGGCCGCTTCAGGCTCTTCTCGGCCTGTACGATCTTGTCGGGTTCCCGCAGATCGTCTGGCAGCATGATCCGGTTCAACAGAATGGCCATGAGGTGCGGCTCGATCTCAGTCAACCCCCAGACCGACCATTGCCAGGCACGCGCTTCATCTGCCGCCGCGGTCGGATAGAGCGCACCGCCATACGTCTTCGCCAGATAGAGATTGATCGCCATGGACTCGAACAGCGTCAGATCGCCGTCCACCAGCGCGGGGATCTTGCCGTTCGGATTGACGGCGAGATACTCGGGCTGCTTGGACTCGCGGATGAAGTGGGTCGGTACGAATTCGTAGTCGATCCCCACTTCCTCGATCGCCCAGATCGAGCGCAACGCGCGTGATCCGGGGATGCCGCATAGCTTGGGCCTGGCCATCGCAGCTCCTAGGGAATGCGAAAATCGAGCCGGTAGACGAAACGATCTTCGGGGAAGCCCTCGAGTTCACCGGGTTTCCCCACGAGCACTGCCGTGGCGGGGTAGATCTTGCCGCCGAAACGCACCCGGACGCGAGGGTCGTCACGAATGTAGTCGAACCAGACCCGGCCCTCGGCCGGATCGATGAACAACTGACCATCTGCAACGACGTAGTTCAGTTCGACCGAGTAGGGCTGGCTCGGTCGCGTCTCGAGATGGACGAACGTGTCGTCGGCGAATGCCCAACTCGACGGCGCTTCGGTAACGACTTCGCCCGTCAAAGCGCCGCCAGGAAAGATGAAAAACGGTCCGCCACTACAGCCCAGGCTGAGCAGCAACAAAAGAGTCGCGGCGACCGTGCGCGGTGCGGCGACCTTCGAGCTCTGCATCCACTCTCCTTGTCAGCGAGGCGGCAAACTTAACGCATTGCAGCGCTAGAGACGGACTAAACGCGCTCGGACGGCTCGACGATCGCAAGTGGAATCTGCCGATCGGTGTCGGCCTGGTAGACCTGGTAGTGCGGGTGTTGCCCGGTGATGTCGCACCAGAGCCGACCGCGCTCCTCCGGCTCTGCGATGGACGCGGATGCGGAAATCACGTGTCGGCCGAGCTGCACCCCGACCGAGGCATCTCGACGCAGGTTGTCGATCCAGGCCGGATCCCGGTCACCTCCACCGAATGAGCCGATCAGGACCAGCCGCTCGCCATCGCGGAACAAGGGAAGCGGCGCCGTGCGCGCCAGACCCGAGCGACGACCCGTCGTCGTCAGGAGCAACATATCGAGCCCATCCGCGCGCCGGCCGATCAGCCCCCAGGTCGCGCGGAACAGGGCCGTATGAACGCGCGCGATCCACTTCATCGTTCGTGGTCGCGGGACCCACGGAATGTACCCATCCCTCATCAGACCAACGTAGCCAGACGGGGCGCGTGCGGTCGCGTTGGCGCGGGGTAACTTCGCGGGCGGAGAGTCGCCTATGAAGACCGTCGACGAAATCACCACAGCCGACATCATCGACCCGGATCGGTATGCAGCGGAAGGCTATCCGCACGAAGCGTGGCGGACACTGCGCCGAGATGCGCCCTTGCGTTGGTTTGAAATGGGGCGGCGACCGGGCTTCTGGTCGGTCACACGGCGCGCGGACATCGTTTGGCTGTCGAAACAGCCCAAGCAGTTCTTGAACGCGCCCCGGCTTGCGGTCTTCGCGGACAGCCCGCCGCCGAAAGCCAGCAACGAGGGCCCGCTCTTGAACCACCTGCTGAACATGGACCCGCCCGTCCATGCGAGCTATCGCGGTCTCGCCAGCAGCTGGTTCACACCTCGAGCCATCTCGCGACGACGACCCGAGGTAGAACGAATCACCCGCGAACTGCTCGACGAGATGTCACAGAAGTCAGAGGCGGATTTCGTCCTCGACTTTGCCGCGCCACTGACCCTGTCCGTCCTGGCGGACATGCTTGGCGTCCCGCGCGACGACTGGCAGCAGATGTTCGCGTGGACCAACCAGGTCGCAGGATCCGCCGACCCCGAGTTCCAGAACGAACAGACGAGCTCGCTAGGAACCATGGCCCAAGCCCGCGACGAGATGTTCGCCTACTTCCTCGAGATGGCCGAGCGCCGTCGCTTGGAACCGAAAGACGACATGGTGAGCGTGCTCGCCAACGCCGAGCTCGACGGGGCGCCGATGGCTGATTTCCAGCTGCTCTCTTACCTCGTCCTGCTCGTGGTCGCTGGGAACGAGACCACGCGCAACGCGGCCAGCGGCGGTCTGCTCGCGCTGCTCGAAAACCCGGACGAGATGGCGCGGTTGCAGCGTCAGCCCGAATTGGTGAACACGGCGGTCGAGGAGACGGTTCGCTTTACCGCGCCCGTGATCCAGTTCGCCCGCACCGCCACCGAGGATTTCGAACGCCACGGCCAGCAAGTGAAAGCCGGCCAGACCCTGTGCCTCTTCTATGGCAGCGCGAACCGCGATGAAGACACCTTCGAAGCGCCGGACGAGTTCAGGATCGACCGCAGTCCGAATCCGCACGTGGGTTTCGGCATCGGCGAGCACTTCTGCCTCGGCGCGAGCCTCGCCCGCCTCGAACTACGCGTCATCTTCGAACAGCTCATGCCGAGGCTGCGCACGATCGAGATGAACGGCCCGTTCGAACGCATGCGCTCGAGCATGCTCGGCGGCGTCAAGCGGATGCCGGTGCGTTTTGAACTCGACTGAGCCCGACCCGGCTGAACGCAGACGGCCCGAGCCTCGAAAGGCCCGGGCCGTTAAGATTGACTGGCGCGTAGCGTTAGTTGTTTCCGCCCCAGTTGAAGCCTAAGCGCACACCGACGGTTCGAGGCTGATAGAGGCCGAAGTTGGTCGCGGTTCCCGTCAGGCCCACGATGATGACGCGACCGTAGATGGTCTCGTCCTCGATGTTCTCGACGAAAACTTCGGCCCAGAGGCTGTTGTCGACGTTCTGCCACCGAACCCGTAGGTCGGTCTTGGTATACGACTCGATCAGGTCGACAGTCTTGTTGTTGAAGGGCCGCCGGAAGGAGTCGTCCGTCCAGGTGAACTCGAGGGTCGGAGTGATCTGACCCAGATCGCCGAGGTCGAACGTGTAGGAACTCAACAAAGAGACCTTCCACTCTGGCGAATCCTCGGGTCGGTTCCCGGAGAGGTCCCTCGGCAGCGCTATCGAACCCGGGCCATTGATGAACCGACCGGCACATGCCGGGTCGATGGCACCAGTCGGGTTGAGTAGATCGGGCGAGAGCGGGTCCAGCGAACAGAATTCGTCGAATTCTGCGTCGAGCCAGCCGACGGCGAGGCGGGTGAACCACTCTTCCGAAGGGCGATAAGTCAGGTCGAGTTCCGCACCCTTGATCGTCGCCTGCTCGGCGTTCAGGTGCGGGATGCCCGTGATCAGAATAAGCGGGACCTGGAATTCCGTGTAGTCGTAGTAGAAGACCGAAACGTTGGCGTGCAGCGTCCCGTCGAGCCAGCTGGTCTTGGCTCCGATCTCGGTGGCCTTAATGATCTCTGGCTTCACCGCGACCGGGCCACCCGGATCGAAGAGGCCCGTCGGAGGCAGGTTGATCCCGAGGCCCGCCTTGTAACCGCGTGACCACTTTCCGTAGATCATGATCTCTTCGTTCACGAAGTACTTCAGCTCGAAGTCCATCGTGGTCTCGCGGAATACCTCAGAGAGGATGACCGCAGGCGGCAGAAGTCCGCCCGGCGTCGCAGCATTGTTTTGAGAGATCTGGTCGAACTGGTCGTTGTTGTAACGAACGCCTGCGAAGAACTCGAAGCCCTCCAGGAATTCGACCTGCTCAGTCATGGACTCCGGGAAAGTCAAGGTGACGTTCGCGAACGGCGCGTAACCCTCTTGGACGGTATTGGTGACGCCGCCGGAAATCGTTGGTGGAACCAATGTCTGCCGGCTCTGGATGACGGTGTCGTGCAGGTAGAAGAACCCGAGCGTCCAGTTGAACCAGGATTCATTGTCCGATCCCAGACGCACCTCGAAGGTGTAGTCCTCCTGGGGCAGCGCGCTGCTCTTGGTGTCGAGCGCCGTGTGCTCCGTACCATCAGAATCGGAGAGTCCTTCGTTCTCGATCCGCTGATAGCCACCCGCCACGCTGAGCGACAGATCGCCGAGCAGCGGAACGTCCTGCATCGCGTAGTTGATCGTCGCGTCGTAGCCCCAAATATCGAGGAAACCGGAGCCCTGCTCCTGGATCCGCGATCGCGTCTCCTGATCGTCCTGCGAGAGAGGTTGGACTGCGGTGAAGAACTCCTGGCCGTCCGACCGGATGATTCCGAGTCCGATCAATACCTGATCGCACGGGGGGCCCACGAAGCCACAAACCTGCGTCTGCAAGGCCTGTAGGCCGTTTGCCCAATCCAGCGGCAAGAAGCCACCACCCGGGAGCGGAAGCACGCCGGCAGGCAGCTGAGATCGATCCGCCAGCGGTCCGCCCGCGTAGCGGCGATCCGATCTGATGTAGTGACTGCGCAGTTCGACGCTGAGATCCTCGGTCGGGTTCAGCAGGAGCGTGCCGCGCAGCGACAGTTCGTCCTTGGCACCGAAGCTGTTTCGCTTGGAGTCGGACAAATTGTGAACCAGACCGTCCTGGACTTCCTTGATCCCGACAAGCCGCAGCATTGCCCGGTCGTCGCCCTCGCCTAACAAGGGAATGTTGACGCCGCCTCGAAACTGCCAGTTGTCGTAGTTGTAGGAATAGGTGGTGTCGCCGAATACTTCGTAGCCGTCGTGCGGCTTCTTCCATGAAATATCGATGGCGCCGCCTGTCGCGTTGCGGCCATACAGACTTCCCGCCGGGCCCAGCGCAACCTGAATGCTCTCGAGGTCGTAGAACTGCCCGACGTAGGCGAGGCTCGTTGCTCGATAGATTCCGTTGACGTGCTGTGCCACCGGCGATTGGCCATCGATATTCGCCCGCGTAACGCCGCGAATTCCGAGGTCAGATCCAGGTCCCTTGGCCGTCACGTTCGGGAGCAGGGAAATCAGATCGCCGACATCCTGGATATCGGCGGCCTCGATCATCTGGGAGTTGAACGCGGCGATCGTACCCGCGACCTCCTGGATCGATTGATCGCGTTTCGTGATCGTGACAACGATGGCGTCGATTCCGCCGAGATCGTCCTCTTCTTCATCCTGTGCAATGGCCGGCGTGGCGATCACGAGTGCGATGGCCAGAAGTGGCGGCCAGGTGAAGCTCTCCGTCAGCGTTCGGCAGAATCCCATCCGAAGTCCCCTCAAGTGATGTGGAAATCCAACTCGGCCAGCCTATCACTGACAATCGCCAGCCTGGGAGAAATCCGACGAGAAATCCCCCAGGGGAAGCCGTCTCATCGCGCTAGGCTGGACACTCACAAGGGCGCTGCTCCGCCGGCTTCGGCTCCATTCGCGCCCAGGAGGGATCCCATGGAAGACTTCACTGATCGCGTCGCAGTCGTGACTGGAGGTGCCAGCGGCATCGGGCTCGCGACGTCCAAGGCGCTCGCGAAGGAAGGTTGCCGGCTCGTGCTCGCCGATATTCAGCAGGACGCGCTCGACGCGGCCGTGCTCGAAGTCTCAGAGCTCGGTGCGGAGGTCATCGGCGTCCAGACCGACGTCACCCAGCGCGAGGCCCTCGAGCATCTGGCCGATACCTGCTGGGGGCGCTTCGGCGGAGCCCACATTCTGTTCAACAACGCCGGAATCGCCGTCGCTGGACCCGTTGCCGAAACCTCCCACGAAGATTGGCGCTGGTGCATCGATGTCGACCTCTGGGGCCCGATCCATGGCGTCGAGGTCTTCGTTCCCCGCATGATCGCCCAAGGAGAGGGCGGCCATGTGCTCTCAACGGCTTCGTTCGCGGGCCTCGTGCCCAATGTCGGCCTCGGCGCCTACTGCGTCGCCAAATACGGCGTCGTCGCCTTGATGGAAGTCCTCCAGAAGGAATTGCGTCCGCACGGCATCGGCGCCTCCGTGCTCTGCCCGATGCGCGTGCCTACCCAGATCGATGCCTCGGGCAGGAACCGCCAGGACGCCTACGGTGGCCCGGGCGCCCAGGACTATGCCGAGGTCGATGAGGCGGACATGGCCGGCACCCTGGTCCCTGTGGACGAAGTCGCCACGCTGGTCGTGCGCGGGATCCGCGAGAAGCGCCTCTACCTCCTGCCGCACCCGGAGAGCCTGGAGTTCGTGCGCAGGCGGTTCGACCGGATCGCTCGGAGCCTCGAGAGCTAGGCGGGCGGAGCTGGATCGCAGGATGGGTTGAATTGGTTTGCGCTTTTCGCAGCCGAGCGGCCACGTATTGCCGGGGGGCCGCCCAGGAGGTTCCCACTGTGTCTAGAATTCGCTCTTCTCTTTCTGTTCTCACCGCCGTGCTCCTGCTCAGCTGGATGCCGGCCGCCGCCCAGGCCGTCCCCGTCGACACCCTACTGGCGCTGAGCGTCGACGTTTCGGGTTCGACCAATCGCTCCGAGTTCGAGCTGATGGTCAATGGCATTGCCGACGCCTTCGACAGCGTCGGCGTCCAGAACGCCATCGCCAGCGGTGCCGAAGGCAGCATCGCCGTCAGCCTCTACATGTGGAGCAGCCAGGGCCAGGAGCAAGACATTGCCTGGACCCAGGTCACGGCGGCCACGGCGGGACAGTTCGCTAGCGACGTTCGCGGATTGTTAGGCATGCCGACGCAGGTGACGATCGATTCACCCATCGGCCCGATCCAAGTGGATTCGTCGAGTTTCGGACTCCCGGTCTTCCTGGAGCCCTACTTCCTCAGCGCCACCGACAACGGGATGGGCGGCGTGAACCTCAGCCTGAGTGGCGGCAGTGGGGATGGCTTCGGCCAGACCGCTGTGGCCCAGGCCATCGATTTCGGCGTCGGTCTATTCGGTCAGGGCCACGGCTTCACGAGTTCCCGAAGCGTGATCGACGTGACCGGCGACGGCTTCGAGAACTTTGACTTCAACGCGGCCGGTTGCAACGACCCGTCGTGTCAGGTCCCCGGTGTCATCTACGACCCGTTGACGGGTTCGCCGATCTTCGATCCCGACACGTATTTCGAGTTCGTGAGCGCTGCCCGAGACGCCGCGAACGCGGCCGGGATCGTCATCAACGGCTTGCCGATCCTCACCGACGTCTCGGACCTCGACCAGTTCTACGCCGACTACGTCATCACCGGCGCCGGTGCGTTCGTTGAGCCGGCCATCGACTTCAGCGATTTCGCCAACGCCTTCGAAGCCAAGTTGACCCAGGAGATCGTTCCAGAACCGGCGGTCACGATGCTCCTGATCGTGGCCCTCGGCGGTCTCGCCTCGCGCAATCGGCGGCGCGCCTAGCCCACCAGACCTCGCAATCGTTGCAGCGCGACCCCTTGGTCTGCGCGACGCTTGGGACCATGGATCTAGGACTTCGTGGTCGCCATGCATTGATCGGCGGAGGCTCCTCGGGCCTCGGCCTGGGCGCAGCGCGCGCGCTCGCAGCAGAAGGAGTCCGCGTCGCGATCGGCGCACGGGACCCGGAGAAACTCGAACGTGCGCGGGCTGAGCTCGGTAGCGATGCCGTCGGCATCGAGGCCGATCTCGCAACCGTCGAGGGCGCCCTCGCGTTTGCGGCGGCTGGCCGCGAGGCGCTCGGCCACGTGGACATTCTCATCCCGAACGCTGGGGGCCCGCCACCGGGGAACTTCGCCTCAACCGATCTCGCCGCCTACCCCAGCGCGCTGGATCTCAATCTGCTCTCCAGTGTCGCGCTGTGCAAAGAGCTCGTGCCCGAGATGCAACAACGAGGCTGGGGCCGCGTCGTCGCGATCACATCGATTGCGGTGCGGGAACCCATGGCGTTCCTGATCCTCTCGAACACCGCGCGCGCAGGCCTCACGGGCTTCCTGAAGACACTGGCCCGAGAAGTCGCCCCTAATGGCATTACGGTGAATTCGGTTCTGCCCGGCGTTCACGATACACCCCGGGTCCGGGGCGTCGGTGGCGACAACAACGAACGACTCGAAGCCATGGCGCAGCGCATTCCGGCTGGCCGGATTGGCGATGCCGACGAATTCGGCCAGGTCGTCGCGTTCTTGTGCTCGCAACAAGCCGGCTTCGTCACCGGAACCGCCATCGCCGTGGACGGCGGCCAGGACCAACACCTGCTCTAAGGCACCCTCGCCTAACGAATCGCGATCGGATTGATCACCATCTGGACGGCACCCTTGAACTTCGGCTGGCCCAACACGAACAGGAACTCGTGAACGCCATCTGCCGCCAGGTCGTTGGTCCACATATTCTCGAGGATGTAGACGCCGTTCTTCGCAAGCAACGTCTGATGCACCTCGAACGGACGCGCGGGGTTCTCGAATGGAATGACCTCCACGGCGGTGGCATCGCCCCCGATGGCAACGACCCCGAGACTGGCCAGATACCGAGCGCCCTCGACGCCAAGGCCCGGATGCATCTGCCACCACTGGTCGGGGTTCGACTCCAGCATGGCGTGCCAACCGGAGTGGAACAGCACGACGTCGCCCTTCCGGATCGGCGTGTCCTGGCGCGCCACGGCGGCGTCGATCTCGGCGCGGTTGTAGGCGGTCCCTGCCGGCACGGTCTCGACGCCACGCAACGTCGCCATGTCCAACAACACCCCACGCGTCACGATCGGCGGAATCTGTTCCGTGCCGAGCTGGGTCACGCCGGCTGGATCCACGAACTCACTGGCGTGAAGCCCGTTGTAGTAGCGATGGCCGATCCCGAGATGCCCGAGACCATCGATCTGTGAAGAGATCCCGAGATAGGAAATCAGCAGATCGTCATTCGCCGTCGCCTGATTCTCACCCAACATCGGACCGGTTCCATCGTTGGATTGGGTCACGACCATCTGGAACTGGCGCGGCGGATAGGCCGGCGTCTCGGCGTTGACTTCCATTCCCAGCGAATAGGCCTTGCCGTGCGTAACCAGGCCCGCGGCCTGCTTCACGATCTCGGGAGACAAGTAATTCGCGGCGCCAATCCGGTCCGCGGCGCCGAAGCGAGACGGAAACCAATCCGCTTCGGGCGGGGCCTGGGCTTGTGCCAGGACCGGCGCACCGAACAGGCCGATTACGAGTACCAGAACTGCGATTCGACTCAGGGTCATTTTCTTCGTGCCTCCGTCTCCAGCATGCCCGCCCGCAGGTCGCGTTGCGAGGGGACGGCCCCACCCGGGTCGGTTTTGACCCACCTGGTTGAAGTCGGGAACCGGCAACGACCGGGGAGTGACCTACTCTCTGGATCCGCGTGCTGGCGGCCTGCATGTCGTGTCCGCTATGGACCCGTCCGGCCTCGTTTGGGCCCCGATTCGAAAGGAACCCTTGTGTATCGAACTATTGCTCTTCTTCTTTCCGGAGCCCTCGTGCTGGCGCTGGGTTGTGCAACCGCACCGCCCCCGGCAGACCTGGCCCCGGTCGCGGTGACCGCGGTGACCGCGGGTGGTGGCGAACAGCGCGTCGCCGACCAACTCGTTCTCATTACCGATGCTTCGGGAACGGTCTATGGCGCTGGCAACTTCCCGACGGCCAAGGCCGTCACCCGATCGCTCGTCGCCGCGTTACCGGACGGTCAGGTCCGATCGTCGCTTCCGAAGCCCTACGAGGCCGCGTCGATCGGCTTCGGCGGGACCGAGCGCATCAACCACGCCCTCGGCGCCTTCGATCGCGCCGGACTTGCAAGCACGGCAGCCAGCCTCCGCCCACTGGGATCGGTTGACGGGCGAGGCGGCGAAACGCCCTATCGCCACGTGTTCGCGGAAACCGCAACGGCCCTCGCTGGCAAGAGCGGCCGCGCAGCACTCGTCATCATCTCGGACGGTCTGCCGGACTACGAAGATGAAGCCACCGCCTCGGCTCAGGCCCTGGTAGGCGGCTACTCGGGCGACGTCTGCATCCATACGGTACAGACCGGCGACTCGCCGCAGGGTGCCGCCTACCTGCAGAGCCTCGCCGCGCTGTCGGCCGGCTGCGGAAGCTCGACCACGGCAGGCGCCCTTGGCTCGGCGGCAGGGCTTCAGTCCTTCGTTCGAACCGTCATGCTAGGCGCCGCTCCGGTCGCGCCGCCGCCGCAGGCTTCGCCGTGCGACCAGGTCATCCGCTTGCGCGGTGTCGAGTTCGCTTTTGACAAGGCAGACATCACAGAAGACAGCCAGGTTGTGCTCGATGTCGCGGCTGAGCAACTCGCCGGCTGCCCGAGCGTTCGCGTCCGCGTTGAAGGCCACACGGACTTCATCGGTTCGGATGCCTACAACGATCAACTCTCCCAGCGACGCGCCAACGCGGTCCGCAGCTACCTCGCCACGCGCGGCGTCAGCAGCGGACGCATCGATGCCAAGGGCTTCGGTGAGAGCCGGCCGATCGCACCGGGCCGCACGGACGAGGACCGCGCACGCAACCGCCGCGTGGAACTCCACCCCGTCCAGTAGTTAGGGGACAACCCTGAAACGACGCCCGTCGCACGCTTGTGCGGCGGGCGTTCGCGTTCTGGCCTCAGAGCGCGTAGAGCCGCTTGGCCTCGCTGCGAAGTTCCTCGCGAAAATCGGGATGGGCGATCTCGATCAGCGAAGTGGCCCGTTCGGCCACTGTCTTGCCGCGAAGTTCGGCGATGCCGTGCTCGGTCACCACGAAATCGACGTAGGTGCGCGGGACCGTGACCGGCGTACCCGGCGGAAGCCCGGCCACGATGCGACTGACGCGTTGGCCCGTCCCCGTCGGCACCGAGCTGGAAGGCAACACACTCACGCTCTTCCCACCCGGGGAGTAGGCGCCCGCGATCATGAACACGGTCTGCCCACCGACGCCGGTGTAAGGCCGGTGGTCGAAGCTCTCGGCAGCGACCTGGCCTGTGAGGTCGACGATCATCGCGTTGTTGATCGTGACGAAGTTCTCGATCTGGATCAGTCGGCGCAGATCGTCGGTGTAACCGAAATCGTAGAGTTCGAAGACCGGGTTGCCGTCGATCTTCGACATCTCTTCATCGCTCAAGGCGACGAGTGCACTTCCGACCACCTTGCGCTTGTGGATCGTCTTGTAGCGACCGGTCACCACGCCCTGCTCCACCAGATCGGCGATGCCCCCGGTGATGAGTTCGGTCTGAATGCCGAGATCGTTTCGGAAGCCGAGGAACTGGGCGACCGAGGCGGAGACCGTACCGACACCGAGTTGGAGCGTGTCGCCGTCGTTGACGAGTTCGGCAGCCACCAGGTTGCAGATGACATCGGTGGCCGCGATCTCTTCGTCGTTGGGCGGCGCACCAGGGACCCCACCCGCCGCATGCTCGGCCTCGACGAAGCCATCGATCTGGCTCATGTGAATGTGGTTCTCGCCACCGGTGCGAATGAAGCCAGGATGCACTTCGGCGATCACTGTCTTGGCGCCTTTCGTGAGCGTGCCCGAGAACCAGACGCCGGGCCCGTAACTGCAATAACCCGCGGCATCGGGCGGAGAAACCGGCACGAAGTAGGCATCGGGCGTCGGGCTCCAACCCGGGGGAACCTCGTATTCCATCCAGCGCCCAACCGGCAGGTAGCCGGTCTCGCCCGCATGGCAGGCACTCCGATTCGCCGCCGTCGCATAGTTGTCGACCAGCTCGAAAGAGGCCGCCCACGCGGGATCGGTCCAGGGGAAGAACGAGGCGGGATGATCGATCCGTACGCGCTCCAGACCTTCCGTGGCGGCTCGGTCCGCCAGGCCCTGGCATAGCGTGAAGGGCGTACACGAGAACGGCGCGGCGGCGACCACGTCACCCGATTTCACCGCACTCAGCGCAGCCGGCAGGGAAACGAGCTTCGGGCCCAAGAGATCTCGCTCGCGCTGCTGCATGCACCCTCCTCCGGCCGATTGGTTTCGACATTCTATACTGCGTGTGAACGCTGGAGGTCGAATCAATGAGTGACGCTCAGACCCGGATCGCAGATGGAACGGCATGGCGCGATTTTTGCCGGTCCCTTGAAGAGGCCGGCGAGATCATTCTGCGCGAGGGCACACCCGGGGACGCATTGAACCGCGCCGAAGGCGTTCGGTATCTGTCGCGACTGGTCCGTGCCGGGCTCGAGAGCTTCGTCGAAAGCAGCGATCCGCGGTACCCGCGCTTCTTCCAGCTCTCCAACGAGACGATCAAGATCGGCAACGACAACCCGGACAACCTCTATCACAACGCGAACGTCACGGGCGCCTACGACTATCGGATTCGCGGCAACCGCGGAACCGTTCCGTACCTGACCTTTGGTACCAAGGGCGGCGGCTACGAGACGGATGGCACGATGGTGCCGACCGGGCAGCTCGACCTCGAGGACATGAAGTGTGCCGCGAGTGGCGACTTCGAAATCATCGTGTCGGCCAAGGAGCAGCCGGGCAACTGGCTCCCGACTGCAGGCAACACCTCGACCATGGTCGTGCGCCAGACCTTCAACCTGCGCGACAACGAGACGCCGGCCTCCTACACCATCGAGTGTCTCAACCCCGACGCCTCAGACACACTCCAACCCGAAGCCCTCGAACCCGCCCTCGGCCGCGCCGCGGCCTTCGTGAAGGGAACGGCCAACGTCTTCGTCGATTGGATGAACGATTTCGCGCGGCACGAGAATCAGCTGCCGCCGAACGACCAGGCCACCTGTCAACGTGCCGGGGGCGACTCGAACATCTTCTACCACAACAGTGCCTGGCGGTTGGCCGCGGACGAGGCGTTGCTGATCGAGGCCACGCCGCCTGAGTGCGCGACCTGGAACCTGCAGATCTCCAACCACTGGATGGAATCGCTCGACTACCGGCACCACCGAATTCACGTCAACAAATTCACCGCCCAGTACGAGGCCGATGGCTCGGTCAGAATCGTCCTGTCCCACCAGAACCCGGGCCCGGCGTTTCCCAACTGGCTCGAGACTTGCGATCACGATCGTGGCGCCATGCTATTCCGCTATGTCGGAGCGACTGAGTTTCCACCGATCTCGACCAAGGTAGTCAAGCTCGCTGAGCTGAGGTGATAGGCGGCGGGCCGACCTCTCGACGGACCTAATTCCAGGGCGTCTCGGTTTCGTACTCGGACACCCCGACGACGACGACTTCGGCCCCGGCCGATTGCAATGCGGCCGCCCATCCTGCAAGATCGGCGTCACTTTGTGCGTGGACCTGTGTCGCCAGATCGAACGCCGGCGCGGGGCCACCCAAGACAAGGGCCCGGTTCTGGAGACACCACACCGGCGACTTCGTCGCATCGAGGAGCATCGGAATCGAATCCGCCTCATAGTGCTGAAGGAACGCCTCACGATCGGCATCCGCCGGTGCCCTCACCAGGGCAACGGCGGAGAAGCCGGCTGTCCGATTCGGAGCCCCTGAAATCAACCGCTCCTCCACGGCAAAGAACGTGTTGCGATCGCGGTCCATGAACGTGTGCTCGTCGGCGATGATGCGTTCGCCGGCGGGTCCGCCGAGGCGCTCCATCAACTTAGCCGCGGCCGCGTTGTCGCTATACGCAAACACGGTGACGACATCGAAGAAGGGCGCGCCGAAAATTTCCTCGGCGATGTGATGTCGCACGTAGTAGGTCGTGCCCTCCATCACGGTCTCCATCGCGAGCGGCGCGTGGATGTCTTCATAGTGCGCGCGAAACGCATCACGCGTGTGATCCTTGCGACGAACGATCATGGCCAGAGTCTTCATCCGGGTCCTCTCTCAGTGACGAAGGCAGCCACCAGCTGGTCGGCGGCCGAGTACGGATCCTGCTCCCGAGCGTCAACAGCGCGCAGTGCCTCACCGACATCGGCGCGCTCGGCCAGCTCACCCAGGATGCGTCGTGCAGCGCTCTCCCGCACGCGTTCGAGGAATGCCGAGCGAGCCCGCTGGCGCGACTTCTCCTCAGTGGCGCCGGACGCCTCGCCATGTGCCCGGTGGGCCTCGATCAAGTCCGCCAGCTCGCCGATGCCATGCCCTCGAGCGGCGACTGTGCGCACCAGGCTGGGCAGGAACCCGGTCGAATCCCTCCCTCGCAAGTGCAGCATCTCGACCAGATCTCGCTCGGCCGCATCCGCGCCGGGCTGGTCTGCCTTGTTGAGCACGAGACAATCGCCCACTTCCAATATGCCGGCCTTGAGGGCCTGGACGCCATCGCCCGTACCGGGGAGACACACGACCACGGTGGTGTGTGCGAGCTTCACAACATCGAGTTCGTCCTGACCAACCCCCACGGTCTCGATCGCAACCCTGTCGAAGCCCATCGCATCGAATACGACACTGGCCTCCCAGGTCGCTCTTGCCATACCGCCGAGCTGACCGCGGGTTGCCATCGAGCGGATAAAGACGCCGCGATCGACGCTATGTCGCTGCATCCGAAGGCGGTCGCCGAGGATGGCACCGCCCGAGAACGGGCTGGTCGGATCGACCGCGAGGACTGCCACGGTCTTGTCTCGATTTCGCCACTCGGCGATCAGCCCATCCACCAGCGTCGACTTGCCGGCGCCAGGGGGGCCAGTAATGCCGATGATGTGCGCGCCACCACTCTTGGGATAGATCGCCCGCAACGCGTCGAGCCCCGACGGATCGCCGTCTTCGAGCCAACGGATCAACCGAGCGCCGCTCGCGGTATGTCCCGCAAGCACCCGCTCGGCAAGTTGCTCGCCTAACGAGCTTTCCACCAGCCCTGGATGTAGCTCACGATCTCGGCCGTCTCGCTACCCATGGTGAAGATGCGTTCGATCCCGGCGGCATGGAGCTCGGCGATATCCTCTTCGGGAATCACGCCGCCGGCGACGACGAGCTTGTCCTCCGCCCCTTCCGCGCGGAGAAGCTCGCAGACTTTCGGGAGATGCCGCATGTGCGCGGCCGAGAGGCTCGAAAGCCCCACGACATCCACCCCCTCCTGGATTGCAGCGGCCACCACCATCTCGGGCGTCTGCTTGAGGCCGGAGTAGATCACCTCCATCCCGGCGTCGCGCAGCGCCTTCGCGATCACGGTCACGCCGATGGTGTGACTGTCGAGGCCCAGCTTTGCGAGCAGGACGCGGATCGGACGGCCCTGGTTCAAGATCTAGACGCCCGTGGTCAGGGAGTCGGGTGTGTAGGTGCCGAACACCTCGCGCAACGCATCGCAGATCTCGCCCTGGGTTGCATAAACCCGTACCGCATCGAGAATCGGAGCCATCAGATTCTCGCCGGTGTCGGCCGCCGTGCGTACCCGATCGAGCGCCTCATCCACCTTGGCCGAATCGCGCTCCTGCCGGATGCGCTCCAGGCGCTCGATCTGGTGAGCCTCGGTCTCGGGATCCACCCGGAAGATCTCGATCCCGCGCTTCTCGTCCTCCTGCGTGTTCTGATTCACGCCGACCAGGACGCGTTCGCCGGTCTCGATGTCACGGTTTCGCTCGATCTGCTGCTTGGCGAGTTCACGTTGGAAGTAGCCGGACTGAATCGCAGCGAGTGCGCCGCCCATCTCATCGACCTTGGCGATCTCCTCGAAGACCGCGTCTTCGATTCGCTTCGTCATCACCTCGACGTAGTACGAACCCGCCAGCGGATCGATCGTGTCCGCAACACCGCTTTCGTGGGCCACGATGTTCTGGACAGCCGCGCCGACCGCGATCGCCTCCTCGGACGGCAACGCGTGCGCTTCGTCGTGGAGGGGTGAGGTCATCGTCTGACCACCGGTCCCCAGTGCGCACGCCAACATCTGAATCGCCAGGCGTGTGATGTTATTCAGAGGCTGTTGAAGCGTGAGGGACATCGTTCCAGGCGAAGCCATCAACTTCAACTCGAGGGACTCGGGCTTCTCGGCGCCGTAGCGCTCGGTCAACAAGCGCGCCCAGATCTTGCGGTAGGCCCGCAGTTTTCCAACTGCCTCGAAGAAATCCATATCGACGCCGGTGATGAACGAGAAGTACGGAGCTACTTCGTCCACGTGAAAACCCCGCGCAATCACGGAGTCCAGGTACTCCATGGCGATCGAGAACGAGAACGCCAGCTCTTGTACGGGATTTGCTCGCGCCGCGTAGAGTTGCGCACTCACGACGGCGATCGGCACCCAGTTCGGCTGATTGCGGATCGTGTACTCGATAACGTCAGTGGCAATGCGCAGACCGTGCTCGGGCGGAAAGATGTAGCGCCCCACGCATGTGTACTCGATCAGGATCGCGTTCGGCATCTGGAGCGTAAAGGATCCGGGATCGACGCCCTTCTTCTCAAGCGCCGCGATGATCATCGCCAGGTTCACGGGCTGCGGACCGTTGCAGACCGATGTCAGGTGCTTCAATCCCGTGAAATCGAAATTCAATGCGGCTTCCATGTCGGCCAGCGAGTCGATGGACGTGCCCGCGCGTCCCACCTCGCCCGCCGCCAACGGATGATCCGAATCGAGACCGTTGGTTGTCGGCAAGTCGTACTCGATGATGAGACCCCCGAGACCCTGGTCGAGCATGTACCGGGCGCGTTTTGCCCATTCATCACCCGTCCCGAAGCCTGTCACCTGGGTCATCGTCCAGAGATCGCTGCGGAAGCCATTCGGCTGGGTGGCACGCGTGTACGGCGGCTGGCCTGGGAAGCCGACGTCCTTCAGATAATCGAAGCCAATGGCCTCCAGATCGAGCGGGGTGTACAAGCGCTCGATCGGCCACTTCATGGCCTGGGTCTGGAACACTTCCTTGCGCTCGCCGGACGCCGTGTGCGCCAGCGTGTCTCGTTCCCAGAGTTCGCGGGCATCTCGCAAGGCTTCGGATTCGGTCTTCTGGGGCATCGAGTCCTTGGCTTTCTCCATACCGACCCAGCATCCGTGGCACGCGCCTCAGGCGCCAGCGCGGCGTGGGGTTGTGGCCCACTGATCAGGCAGGAAGACTGGGCGCGCCGTGATGGATTCCGCCACCCCACCCGCCCGCGACAGATCAGGCAACACGCTGACCCCGTATCACCGACGCCTGTTCGCATTGCTCACGCTGGCAACGTTGTTCGAGGGTTTTGATACCGCCCTGGCCCAGCTCGCCTTGCCGATCCTGGGCAAGGAGTTCGACGCGACGCGCGCGGAGCTGGGGCTGGCGCTCTCGATCGCCGGCGTCGGGATGATCCTCGCCTTCCTCGCGATCCGGGCCGCCGACCGCCGCGGACGCCGCCCCATCCTGCTCATCGCAGTGGCCGGGTTCGCACTCCTCACCCTGGCGACGGCCTTCGCACCGACGTTGCCTGTTTTCACTGCACTCCAGTTCGGCGCCCGCTTCTTCCTCGTAACCGAACTCGCGCTCGCCTACGTCGTCCTCAGTGAGGAACTGCCACCCGCGATTCGTGGCCGTGCGAATGGCTGGCTCGGCGGCTTCGCAAGCGTGGGCGCAGCCATTCCAATGTTGTTGCTCGCGCCCCTCACGAGCGCAGGCATCGGCTGGCGCGGTCTGTTCGCGCTCGGTGCGATCCCACTGTTGTTGTGGCCGGTCTATTGGCACGTGCTCCGCGAGCCCGCTGTCTTCGAGCGAAGCCGAGAGCAATCGCCACCCCCTCCCCTACGCCACGAGTTCCGCGAGTGGCGCAGCGTGCTCGAGCCCGGTGTACGCGGTCACTTTGCCGGCGCGGCGGCGCTTTGGTGGACGGTCAACTTCTGGTCCGGCTCGGCACTCTATTTCTTCACCATCTTCGCGTTCCAAGAACGGAACTGGACGCCCGAGCACCTGACACTCCTCCCTTGGGGCATGATTCCCGCCGGGATTGCGGGCTATTCGGCCTCCGGTTGGGGAATGGATCGGTTTGGCCGACGACCGACCGCGACCGTCTTCCTGATCGCGAGTACAGTGGCCACGATCTTCTGCTTCCAGGCGCAGTCGGATCTGGCCGTCTACCTGGGCTACTTCGCAATGGTGGGGCTTGGTGGCCTGTGGACCATTGCCGCGACCCTGACCGCTGAACTGTTCCCAACGGATCTTCGAGCGACGGCCAGCGGGCTTGCGAATAACATTGTCGGCCGAACGGGCATCGTCATCGGGCCGGCCGTATCGGGTGCCCTCGCCGAAGCCTGGGGATCCACGGGGATGGCCGTTTCTGCCCTCGCATTGGTCAATTTGCTTTGCATCCCGATTCTCTGGCTCACGTTGCCGGAAACACGTGGGATCTCCCTCGGTGAATCGCATCAATCTGTCGAGGGTTGACTTCAAGTGCACTCGAAGAGTTAGACTTGCGGTCATGGGTCTTCGAATCGGGCAAGTCGCCGAGCGCGCGGGCATCGCGACGTCGGCGATCCGTTACTACGAAGCCGAGGGCCTGCTGCCGGAACCGGCGCGGCTCAACGGCCGGCGCGTCTACGAACTGCACATCCTCGGCCGCCTGCGCTTGATCGAGGTGGCCAAGGCCGGTGGCTTCACCATGGCCGAGATCAAGCGGCTGGTCAGCGGCTTTGGCCGTAAGACGCCGCCGGGCGTTCGCTGGCGGGCACTGGCGGAGGCAAAGCGGGACGAACTCACGGCGCGGATCGAGGAGGCGCAGCAGATGCTGCGCGTGCTGCAGGCGGTGACGAGCTGTGAGTGCCCGACGTTCGAAGAGTGCATCGCCGCGCTCGATCGCCCTTGACCTTTCGGCCCGTACGCCGTTTCCTCGGGACCCAAGCCAAGGAGACCCAATGAGCCGTACGATCGAGACCGGAACCGACCACGTCCATGCCCGTGTCGAAGGCAAAGTCTGCACCATCACACTCAACCGCCCCGAGCGACGCAACGCGCTCTCGAACGAAATGTTGCAAGGCCTCGAAGGAGCCTTGATCGACGCAGAAACCGCCACGGATGTGGGCGCCGTCGTGGTCACCGGAAATGGTGGTGCCTTCTGCGCCGGCGGCGATGTGAAGGGAATGGCCGAATCGAACGCCAGCGGCAGCGGTGTCGGGGGCCTCAGCCTCGACGAACGCATTCATCGCCAGAGACTCTCCCAGCGTGGAACATCCGGGCGGCTCTACAACATGCCGAAGCCGACCCTGGCCTCACTCCCCGGGCCCGCCGCGGGTGCGGGGCTCTCGATCGCACTCGCCTGCGATCTTCGGATCGCGGCCGAAAACGCCATCCTGACGACGGCGTTCGCGCGCGTCGGATTCAGCGGAGACTACGGCGGCACCTACTTCATGAGCCAGCTCGTCGGAGCTGCGAAGGCGCGCGAACTCTATCTGCTCTCGGATCGCGTGGATGCGAAGGAGGCCGAGCGGCTTGGCCTGGTCAACCGCGTCGTCTCAGCGGCCACGCTCGAGGACGAAACCCAGGCCCTCGCTCGCCGCCTCGCGAGCGGCCCCACGGTCGCCTATCGCTACATGAAAGAGAACCTGAATCGAGCCGTCTCCGGCGCCGAGGTCCTCGACTGCCTCGATCTCGAAGCGACCCATCACGTCCACACCGGCTTCACCGAAGACCATCGCGAAGCGGCCAAGGCCTTCGTCGAAAAGCGCGAACCCACCTTCAAGGGTCGTTAGGCATGAGCGATGATGCGCTCCGGCCGATCGCGACGACGGTTCTGTTCGAGGACGATGAGATTCGCGTCTGGGATCAACACATCGCTAGCGGAGAAACGCTGGGCCGGCATCGCCACGAGAACGACTACGTCCTCGTCAATGTCCGCGGCGAGGGCCCTCTACAGGTGCGGTTCTACGAAGGCAGTGGCGGGCCACTTGGCGAGCACGTCGAACTCGCCCCGAAGCCGGGAGAGGCGATCGCCGTCCCCGCCGGCCATGTAGAAACGGCCGAGAATCAGGGCGGACCCTATCGGGCTGTCCTCGTCGAGTTCAAGAACCGTTAGTGGTTGGCGAGCGACGCGAGGCTCGGTCTCATGTCTCGGCCGAAAGCCCGGAAGGCAAGACGCGCACGATCGATCTCGTGCCAATACGGTCCGGTGAAGGTTCCGCCCGGAAGTGGGCGACGGACGCCGTAACGCAGCAGCGGGAGGTTGCTCTCGGAGTCTTGCAGCTCGAGCATGAAGTAGATGAGGCTGCCGGTGGTTACGAGCGCGGTCGTCCGGGTATGACTCGATGCGTCGGGCGTAGAGAAGTTGATATGTGACGCTTGTACCCTCACCCGCACGACGCCGGGGCCGGGTGCATCGGCCTCACGCCAGCCCAACGAGCGCTCGAGTCCTGCCCGCGTCTCTTCCGCGAGCGAGCGGCTCAAGCGGATCGATTCACTCCGCGTCGGTTTTCCCGAGAGCTTCTTGTAGTGGAGCAGGGCCGGCTCGATGACGTAGGCGTTGTAGCGGTCGATATCCAGACCGGGCGGGCGAACGAACAACATCCCGGTAGCGTCCGGAACCGAGACTTGCCGCATCCCGAGAACCCCGCCGACATGGGCGGCCGGTTTGTCGCTGACGGGCGACGGCCGCTTGCCGCCACCGACTGCACAACCGAGCGGCAGCAGGACCACCAGTGAGACCAGGGCAAGACGGATGAATGGATCGAGGGCTCGCATGGGATACCTCCTGGGCGCGTGCCCCTAGCGTAGCCAAAGCCGCCCGACCCTGGTTGCGGAACCGTGTTCAGCCAGCGACTCCTGAGCGACTATTCGATCTCGATTGTCCCGTTTACGGTGACGCGGACCTCGCTCGTGCCACCCTCGAGGGTCGGCGGCGCGGACCTCATGGAGGCCATCGCCATCCCCTCCTTGTAGCGAATGTTTTGCGGTCCCTGGCCCTGATGCCCGATCGAGAGGGACACCAGCGACCACGCCTTGCGACCCATCGTGGCCGCGACGGCCTCGGCCCGCGCCTTGAACGCCGTCAGCGCTTCTGCGATCAGCTCATCCTCCAGCGCGCGGCGGGTTTCCTTCGCGATCGAAAAGTCGATCCCGGACAGATTCACGTCCATGGCTTGAAGATCGCCGACGAGCTCGGACAGGGCCTCGACGTCGGCCGTCATCAGACGCAGCTCTTGATAGGCGCGCCAGCGAACGATCCTACGATCGTCGTACACGGGCTGGGTCGAGTAGGAACCGGTAACGACTTCGATCCCCTTCTCCTGCTTCGCGCGTTTGACTGCTGCGGCCATTTCACGATTGACCGCGTCCGCAACGACGGCCGCTTCGCGGCCCTCCTCGAGCACGGTCATGCGAGCAACGGCCCAATCATTCTGTACCTCGCGCACGGCCTCGACCTGGAAACTCACTCGATCGCGACCTTCCTCTTCGTGGGCGTTGACGGCGGTCGCGAGCACGAGGGCTCCAACTATCCATGCGGCGAAGCGTGTAATTTGGATCATGATCTCTCCTCAGGCCCGTAGGTCAGCGGCGGCATCGAGGACCGCGCGCACGATCTTGTCGTAGCCCGTACAGCGGCACAGGTTCCCGGCCAACCAATACCGCACTTCGGTTTCACTCGGATCCGGCGTCCGTTCAAGCAACGACTTGGCCGCGACGACGATGCCGGGTGTACAAATGCCGCACTGGAGCCCGGCATGTTCGAGGAGCTTCTGCTGCACCGGATGCAGCTGCTCTGCCTGGGCCACGCCCTCCACGGTGGTGACTTCGTGGCCCGACACCTCGGCTGCGAGGATCAGACAAGAACAGACCAGCCTTCCATCCAGGGTGACGGAACAGGCACCGCAATCACCGGTTGCGCAACCTTCCTTCGTTCCCGTCAGGCCAATCTCGTTGCGGAGCGCATCGAGCAGCGAGCTGTGAGGATCGCACAGGAACTCGATGGGCTCGCCGTTGATGGTTGTTTCGACGTGTAGCTTCGACATTCTTCCCTCGCCTAACTTCGTTCGGCGGCACGATCTGCCGCGATTCGGAGGGCGCGCCTGGCGAGCACACCCGAGACATGTTTCCGGAAGGCCACGGTTCCGCGCTTGTCGTCGATGGGTCGAGCCGCAGCGCTCGCCGCTTCTCCGACCGCGACCAGAGCGGCGTCGTCAACGGGGCTTCCAAGCAGCGCGTCGACGGCGACCGACAGGACGGTTGGCCCGACCGCACCGAGTGCGAGCCTGGCTTCGGCGCAAGAACCGTCCCCATTGAGCCGCACCCACGCCCCGGCACCGACGACGGCGATATCCATCTCGGTCCTCGGGGTGAAGCGAAGGTAGGCGTCGGCAGCGCGCTCCGGGGGTCGCGGAATTCGCAGCGAAACCAGGAGTTCGCCGGATCCGAGCGCAGTGGTTCCGGGACCCGTGACGAATTCGGCGACCGGAAGCGATCGTCGGCCCTGGGGTCCCGCGATCTCACACAGCGCTCCGACCGCGGCAAGCGCCGGGCCCGTATCTGCTGCCGGCGATGCGTTGCACAGGTTTCCGCCGAGACTCGCCCTGCCCTGGATCTGTTCGCTGCCAATCAACTCAGCCGCTTCCATCAATCCGGGAAGAAGGGCGACCAACGCTGCGTTCTCGCGTAGCCCTGCGGTCGACTGGGCTGCGCCGATCACGATCTCGCTGGCGCCGATCTCGAGGCGCATCAGCTCATCGATTCCCTTGAGGTCGACGAGCACGGCGGGGCGCCGCGCTCCGCCGCGCATCTGGACCAACAAATCGGTCCCGCCAGCGAGCGGCCGCGCCGCCGACCCGTGTTTCTCGAGGAGACCCGTGGCCTCGTCGATCGTCTGCGGATGTTCGAAACTCCGTTGCAAGGAATCCTCCGTCAACACCCACCCGACAAAGCGGGCAGGAAATGCAATTCGCTCTCAGGCGTAACCGCCTCATAGAGCGGCTCTTGAAATACTTCACCGTCGATCGCGACGGCTACGTTCTCACCTAACGCTTCTCGGAAACCGGGGAATCGTTCCTCCAGCGCGTCGAGGACACCACGCACACTGGCAGCCGTCACGTCCACGCGCGCCTGCCCCTCACACAGCGACCGAAGCCCATTGGGAATCACGACTGCGGTCACTCGGCCGCTTGCTCCTGCAGTGCGGCCAGCAAGCGCGGCGGGGAGATCGGAAGGCTCGCCATACGAACACCGCTGGCATGCTTCACCGCGTTGGCGACGGCAGCAAGCGGTGGGACGATCGGCGTTTCGCCGACGCCGCGCACGCCATAGGGATGGATCGGGTTCGGCACCTCGACGATCACCGTGTCGATCATCGGCAAGTCGCTGGCGACCGGCATGCGGTAGTCGAGGAAGCTGGCGTTCTCCATCTTCCCGGTGTCATCGAACAGGTACTCCTCGTTGAGCGCCCAACCGATGCCTTGCACCGCGCCTCCTTGCATCTGTCCTTCGACGTAGCCCGGATGAATCGCGCGGCCGGCATCTTGAATCGCGGTGTATCGGATCACATCAACTCGACCCGTATCGGGGTCGACGGCGACATCGCACAGGTGAGTCGCGAAACCCGGGCCCGCACCGCGAGCCGAGAGCTGCGCCTGGCCGTTGATCGGCCCACCGGTTCGTCCCATCTGCTTCGCGATCTCGGCCACCGAGAGCGGATCGTGGCTGAGTCCGGTTCCTTCGGCGGGGATGCAGCGGCCGTCGTCGAAGGCGACCTGGTCGACCTCGCACTCCCAGATCTGCGCGGCCCGTCGGCGGAGATCCTCGATGATCGAGCGACACGCTTCGACCACGGCCCAGCCCGTCGCGAAGGTCACGCGGCTGCCGCCCGTAACGTCGGTATAACCGGCCGTCTCGGTGTCGGCCACGATCGGGCGCACCTGCGTAACGTCGATGCCGAGTTCTTCGGCACACAGGATCGCCATCGAGGCGCGCGATCCGCCAATGTCCGGATTCCCGGTCACCACCACCGCGGTCCCATCTTCGGTCAGGTAGACATCGGCACTCGAGTTGAGACCGTTGTTGAACCAGAACCCGAGCGCGATACCGCGGCCCTGATTCTCGCCCAACGGAGCCGAGTAGTGCGGATGATTGCGCGCCGCCTCAAGGGTCTCCTTCATGCCAATCGTCTTGTAGCGCGGGCCGTAGGGCAACTGATCACCGGCATCGACTGCGTTCGCAAGCCTCAGCTCGATCGGGTCGGCCTGCAGCTGCTCGGCGAGCTCATCGATCAACGACTCCATCGCGAAAGCAGCCTGCGGCGCGCCCGGTGCGCGATAGGCGGCCACCTTCGGCTTCGTCACCACAACGTCGAAACCCTCGATGAAGAGGTGCTCGAGCTTGTAGGGAGCAAAGATCGTCATCGCGCCGGCTTGTACCGGCGAGCCGGGAAAGGCCCCGGCTTCCATCCAGAGACGCGCCGTGGCAGCGATGAGTTTCCCGGCCTTGGTGGCCCCCACCTTCAAATCGATCCGCGAGGCAGCTGCGGGTCCGGTCGCGCGAAAAACTTCTTCGCGGGACATGACGATCTTCACCGGGCGCCCGGCTTTGCGCGAAAGCACGGCGGCGACGGGTTCGATGTAGACGGTTGTCTTGCCGCCAAATCCGCCGCCGATTTCGCTCGGCGTCACTTTGACCCGTGACTTGTCGAGGCCGAGCACATCGGCGGTCAGCGAGCGAACCAAGAAGGAGCCCTGGGTCGAGCACCAGATTTCCACCAATCCGTCGGCCTTCGTGTCGACGACGCAAGCGTGGGGCTCAATGTAGCCCTGGTGGACCGTCTGGGTTTCGTAGCTTCGCTCGAGCACGATGTCGCAGGAGGCAAATGCGTCGTCGGGCTCTCCGCGAGAAAAGTCCATGCGGGCGGCAATGTTGGTCGGACCCGTGTCGTCCATTCCCTTGGGACGGCGCTCTGAGTCAAGAATCGGTGCGCCGTCGGCGAGCGCCGCGTCCAGCGAGAGCACAGGTGCCAGCACTTCGTACTCGACCTCGATCTCCGATAGCGCGAGTTCGGCGAGTTCGGCGCTCGTCGCCGCAACAGCGGCCAGCGCGTGGCCGTGATAGAGAACCTTGTCGCGCGCGAGAATGTTATTCGAGAGATCCACGGTTCCGGCAGATTTCTGCTCGGGCAGATCCAGCGCAGTCGCGACCGCGCAGACACCCTCCATGGCCTCGGCCCGGGTCGTATCGATTCGGAGTATTCGCGCATGTGCGTGGGGACTGCGCAGGATCTTGCCCCACAACATTCCGGGGAGGGCGAAATCAGAGCCGTAGTTGGCTCGACCCGTCACCTTGTCGACGCCATCGTGACGGATGGGCCGGGTGCCCACCCAGCGGAATTTTCGCTCTTCAGCCATTTCGTCTCCCGTCAACGTTCCGATGGGAAGACTATCACTCCGCGGGGAGCGCGGTGGCCAGGCGAACGCTGGAATCAGGGATTCGAGTCGGAGCCCTCACCGACCTGGCGCCGATGAACATGAATCTTGCCGTCACCAAAGCGCAGGCCCAGGGCGTATGACTGGGTAGAAACCAGGCCGTACCCCTCGATGGAATCTTTGAAGCTCAGAACCCACTCGTCGTCGACGACGAAATTGCGCTTCTCGCCCGAGAGCCGCGGCATGTTCTCCCAGTCGTACTGCCAGGCGTTCCAGGCCCTACCCCCATCGATCTGGTTGGGGCGCACACCCTCGGCCTGCAACTGATCGAGCATCGCCAGCTGTGTGCGGGCACTTTCCATCGATCCGTACGTTCCGGCGCTTGCGAACCCACCCATCGCGATGATGAGCGCCACCGAGAAGCCGAGTTTGAGCTGGAGACCCAAACCCGCCTTCGATTCCGAGTCGACATCGTTCCCGCCATGCCGCGCGAGGAAGAACAATGCGGTCGCCGCGGGCAACACAGCCAACGCATAGCGGTCGAAGAATGGAGAACGCGTCAAATAGGGCGCGAGGCTTGCACCCCCGAATGCGAGCATCAACCAGAGGCGCGGATCGCGAAGTTTCTCCATCGGCGAGCTCAGCAACCAACCGAGGAGCGCTCCGGCCCCGACGCCAACGGTGCCGCTCGTGAAGACGGTCACTGCCCAACGGACCGCAGTGGGGATTTGAGGGAGGAAATCCTCACCCCGTAAACCGTGCACGCCCAATCCTGTCGTCCGGATGATGTTCTTCCACGGCATCGGCGACAGATCGAAGTACGCCAGGCCGGCCACGACGATGCCTACTCCGGCACCGAACCAGAGCCAAATGGAACCGGGCGGCCGAAACCAGACCAACAACGGTGCCAGGAACACGCCTAGCAAGACGATCGCCTGCAGCGTGTGGCGCGCTCCGAACCAGATCGCGGAACTATCTCCCATTTGGCGGCCGAGATCGCTCACCGAGTAGACCTCGGCGCCGCCGGACGCGGATTGCATTGCCAGGAACGCCAGATAAGGAACAATGACGGCAACGCAGACGCCGATTCCCTTCAGCAAGCGGTAGCGCTGCTGGGTGGCGACCAACAATGTGAACGCAAAGGCCATTGGTGCGGCGAAGCCCACCTGGCGGGTGAGCACGGCAGCGATCGCGAATGACGTGCCAAGCGCCAATGCCGGCAACGACCCGGTGCGAAGGTTCCGCAAGAACGCGGCCAGCGCGGCCGTCGTCAACGCCATGAAGGCAACGTCGGTCATGAAAGTGAACGAGAGATTCACGTAGACCGGGTTGACGGCGAGCAAAGCGGCGCCGAGGAAGGCACTGCCCCGCGGAACGTCTGCCTCGCGCAGCAGCCGGTGGCACGCCCACACTCCGAGGCCGCCGGCGACCCAGGACGACAGGCGGAGTGCGGCAAAGGAGAAGCCGCCAAACGACGAAAACAGCACACCCCAGTAGGTCGTCACAACGACGGGGACCCAGGTCACGGGAAGGCGCTCGAAGCTGCCCTGCTCCACCAGGGCCCGGACCGCCCACGCGTAGGCGAAATCATCGTTGAGCGCGATCTCGCCGTCGAACCCGACGACGAATGCCGGGATGCACCAGAGCACCGCGAGTCCGATCGCCGGCGTCAGGCGATGCTCGACCAAGGCTTCGAGTCGCGCTGCCACGGTCATTTCGCGGATTCCTCCGAGTTCCCGTTCATTGCAGCCTTCATCGGCGGAGTCCGAAATGCGGTGGATGAATTCTACGGTCGCGACGCCGCGCCAAACCTAGCATCTGAACGCAGCTCGGGTACGACGTCGGCGAGGAGAATCACGACGGACCAGAGGAGCGCTAGAGCTGAATTTCGCCGCGTTCCACGAGTTCGCAGAAGGCTTCGACGAGGTCGGGATCGAACTGGGTACCCGAACCCAAGACCACCTCTTCCAGCACCTCGGGCAACGACATGCCCATGCTTCCCTTGTCGCTTCGTTGCATGGCATCAACGGCGTCGGCCAACCCGATGATACGCGCTTCGAGGGGAATATCGGTGCCCGCCAGTCCTTCGGGATAGCCGGAGCCGTCCCACCACTCGTGGTGGTAGAGCACGATCGGCGCCACCGGTTCCCACAGGCGAATGCGCTCCAGCATGCGGGCACCAACGGCGCTGTGAAGGCGCACGGCCTTGCGGTCCGTGTGGCGTCCGGGCTCCGTCTTCAACATCCCGATGTCATGGAGCAGCGCACCCCAGTGGAGTCGCTCGGTCTGTTCGGATTCAAGGCCCACCTCGTGAGCGAGTCGGTTGCAGAGCCGCGCCGTTTGCATGGCGTGTCCCTTCCGGCCGACCACATGTGCGTCGAGGGCCGTCACGATCAAGTCCGTCACGTGTGCGAAGAAGTTGCGTTGAGCGTCCGCGAGGTCTCCGCGCTCGATGGCGGTTCCCGCCATCCCTGCGATCGTCGACACCGCATCGACGGCGTCGGCGGGTGTCTCGCCGTCGGCCTTCCACACGACTGCGCCACGCATTCCGCTCGCGCGCACGAACGGAACCGCCACGACGCCTCCGCCATCATTGGCAGGCGCGCCACTCGTGAAGGCCTCATCTGTAAGCGTCGTGATGAGTCGACCAGCGCTTTCGGCCCAGGTGCGACCGGCTTCGTCAGTGGACGAGTGGATCTCGAGTTCTTTGTCGGCGCGTGGCGCGTAGTAGATCACCAGCTGACGCGCGTTCGTGAGGGCACGGGTTTGCGTGGCGGTCGATCCGAGAATCGCCTCGAGGTGATTCTCTTCGGCCAGTTCGCTGGAGGTCGTCAACAGGGCGCGAAGGCGATGGTTGTCGCCGTCCATGCGCGCGATCGCCGAAGTCGTAATGTGGCGCAGTGCGAAGTAGAGCGACAGCGAGAGCATGCTGACGAACGCCAGACCTGCGATCCAACCCCAGCGTGCTGGCTCATCGGCGTAGACCGGCAGTACCCACTGATGAACGACAGCCACCAGGGCGGCCAACGGAAGGATGCCGCCCAGGAAATAGGCGCCGAACACCGCTCGATCGAGCCTCTGGGAAAAGATCGAGTGCCTGGAAATACGACGAGCCATGCGAGCGCCTCCGTCCAGGTGTTTCGGACGGCCCGATAGGCAACTTGATTGGGTATCTCCCCGAGGCCGCAGGCCCGCAGCAGGTCGGTCAGCCGTCCGAGTGAAGTGCTTCACAGCGTTTTCAGGCGGCGGTCCATAGATTGCGTCCACCACCAGGAGGTTCCCAGTGAAACCCGTCTGGATCGCCCTGATCGTCACCGCATTTCAGCTAGGCGTCGCCTTCACCGCTGCCACGGCCCCCTAGCGACCCGCCGCCAGGGTCGACTCCTGCTCGATGACGCGGCCTCGCAAACGCCTAGTCTGGTTCTTCTACGCCCAGCAGCGAGCGGAGCGCATTCGCGGCCTTTTCCTTGACCGCGTCAAGCTGCTCTTCGACCTCGCCACTCAGACGATCGCGAGCGACCTGGCGAATAGCGGCTCCCAGGAACGCATCCAGGACGCGTTCGCCGACCGCCTCCGGCGAACCCCGCAGGTTCGTGAGATGCAGTGAGGGCAAGGCGACGTCGCGGACTTCGTCGCCGACCGCACTCGTGTCCGCGCGTAGCGAACCGTCCTCAAACTCGAACCGGGCGATCCGAAGCTCCACGGCCGTGCTCGATTCGGCTTCGACCTCGCCGAGGTTTCGTCGCAGGATGTCGAGATTGATTCCGGCCGGCGCCACCTCCGCATTGACCGCCGGTGCGCCGACGCGAACCAATGTCAAGGGGATGGGTGCGGTCTCGAGGTTTTCGAGATCGAGCCGCTCGAGATCGATCGTAACGACGATCTCGCCAAGGCTGATCGCGGGCTCAGATGAAAAGGCGGCACTGTCGCCGCCGGGATTCGCGACCTCGATGCTGCTTACGCGCGCACTACCGGCAGCGAGATCGATGTCGACACCGCCGACCGATACGTCGACGCCTAGCAACTGGCTGCCGGTCTCTTCGATCGCTGCCGCCACGGTTCCGTCGAGGCGCTGGGTGACCCACCAGACTCCGCCGACTGCAAGCACCAAGAAGAACACGGCCACCAGGCCCAACAAGCGCTTCATTGAGATTCCTCTCGGGACGGCCTAGCCACGGATCAACCGTCCAATCAGTTTCGGATTCCGGGCCATCCCGATCACGGCAGCCACTCGAAGCGCCGGATCAAGCGGTGCAGGAAGAACGTACAGGCCGCCGTGAACGCGCACCGTGGAGAGTGCTTCTGCTCGTGCCGCCGCGGATTCGAAGAGACATCCCGGCGCGCCGGGTGCCTCGGGATCGAGCCAATCTCTCGCTGCAAGTAGCCCCATCAGCGACCGCGTCGTTTCCGGAGCGTAGGTCTCGACACCGAAGGCGTTGGCCCCGGCGAAGGCAGCCACGAACACCGGATGGTCGAGAGACCGTGTGCGCGTGATCCCGGCCACGTTGGCCGAGACATGGAGCGGCACGTCGTCAGTGGCCCAGGCCTCGGCCGCGATCCACTTCTCGAGATACTGTGCGGCCTGATAGCTGGCACCCTGAATCGCGACGATGCTCCTGCTTGTTGCGGCACCTGCGTGACGGAACGAACCTCCCTCGGACCCCAACAGACCGACTGCGGACAGTGCGGTGTGCCAACCCGCCCGCTCTTGCCGACGCTCTTGCTCGCCTTCGTCCTCGGCTTCGGTTCGAACTGCGGGAGAGGTCGGCGAAATCAGAAGCGTGACACTGCGCACCGCGGCCCGAGGCAAGGCATCGACGATCGAATTCATCGACGCCGCCAGCCGCCACTCACGACCGCGGCCGGGCGCATAGCCGTAGAGGCCGATGTCGATCGGCCCGGCCTCAGCGAACGCCTCGAGCGTCGCTCGAATCTCAGCGGGCTGGGCCAACAGGTCGGCGCCTCCCGGGACGTGAAACAGGCGGCCGGAGAGCGCGCTGTCCTTGGAAAGGTGCTCCGGCGGCGGAGCGAGATCGATCCAGAGAACGTCCGCACCGGCGGCCAACCATTGCAGTGTCGGCGCGAGCTCCGCCCCGGCCCCGAGGACCGCGATCCGCCGGGCCGAGAGATCGAGTTCGTTGGCCGGGTCGAGGCCCTGATCCAGCAACCAATCGATGGAGGACACCACTTCGGTCGATGCCTCGTGACGTGCCACGAGACCCCGTGCAAAGTCTCGAAGCGCATCGCCCCGGTATATCTCGCCGTCGACCTCGACAGCCGGGGAGTAGCGACCCGAACCCGCGGTCGACACGGTTTCGAGGGGAAGCGGCTCGGCGGGGCGCCGCACGGCTTCGCTGAGCGGGATCTCGCCGTCCTCTCCTCGCACGACCAGGGCGCCATGACTCGCACGCACGAGCTCGCGAGCGATTCGAGTCCGCTCCGGGCTCCCGGCCCGCACCGCTTCCAGGCGACCTAACAGCTCAGGATAATCCTTGCGAAACGCATCGGGATCTTCCGGGAAATCCAAGGCAGCGAAGACCGCTGCATTGTCACGGACGACGCTCGCGAGAATCTGATGAAAGGTCGCTGAAGCCGAGCGTTTCGCCGGCAGGTCGACGCCTCGATCGAGTGCGCGCGTGCCGTCTTTCTCGCTCATAGACTCCCCCGTCTTCCGTCCGAGCCTAGCGAAACGCCTGCCGACAGCGGCTAGCTCGAGCGCATGCGATCCCAGACCATGTCGCTCGGCGCATCCGGGTCGAGCTGGACCCGCGGGCTCTTCTGCTCGACGTGACCGAGCAGACCGCGATAGGTCGAGTAGCCCAGCAGCGATTGGAGTCTCGGCGGATAGCCGCTGGCCTGCTCCTTGGGCACGGCCAGCAACTGGCACTCCTCCTGGCGCAAGAAGCCGGCGCAGTAGTTCACGATGACTCCGAGCCGGCGCGCTGCGCTCTGATTGGCGCCACCGCCGTGCCAAAGACTGCCATGGTAGACGAGAACGCTCCCTGCTGGCATTTCTGCCTGAACGAACGCGGGCGTCTCACCGCGGTGAGGAATGCGCTCACTGCGGTGAGAATCGGGAACCAACCGCGTTGCACCGTTTTCGAGCGTGAAGTCCGTCAGCGCCCAGATCGCTGTGCAAGTGAGCGGCGCGTGCGGGCGTGGAAGCGGAAGCGATCCGTCGTCGGCGTGGAACGGTTGCGCGGTCTGGCCGGGATTCATCTCGACCGCCGTGATGGAGGAGAGCAGACAGTCTTCGCCGATCACCGCGTCGATGACGGGCAACACTGGCGCTGCCAACGGAACCTCGGCAAACGCATCATCACGTGGCAGCAGGTTGAAGAGCCGCCGCGTCCGCTCACCCAGGAACTCATTGGCACCGAGCGGGGTCGCGAGCGCTTCGTTGACGGCGTCGATCCGCTCCGTCAGCAGGGACACCTGCCCGGCCGGAATCACGTGCTCGAGAATCGTCCAGCCGTTCTCGATCACAGCGCGGGCCGCGTGGCTCGGCAACTAGCGGCCTCGCATGAACTTGTAGATCGGCGCGAACTTCTCTCGCGTCGCGGCGGGCAGCGGCACGATCTCACCGAGTGCGCGCGCCCCCCAGACGATCTCGGCCGTGCGCTCGACCAGACTTGCCACTTTGTGTGCCTGGCTCAAGTCCTTCCCCACAGTGAGGAGCCCGTGGTTCGCCATCAAGACGGCCCCGCGGTCCGAAAGGTGACGCGCACATTCCTCACCCAGCGCGTCGGACCCCGTCATCTCGTACCCGGCGACGGGGACCTCACCGCCGACATAGATGTCGAACTCCTCGATCACACACGGGATCGGCTGGCGTGTGATCGCGAACATCGTCGCGTACTTGGCGTGCGAGTGGATCACAGCGCCGACATCGGCATGGGCCCGCATACAGGCCAGATGAAGGGCCTTCTCCGAAGTCGGCGCGCGCTCCCCCTCGACCACGTTGCCGCCGAGATCGAGTACCGCCAGATCGGCAACGGTCATCTCTTCGTAGGGATGGGAGGACGGTGTCATGACGACGTTGCCATCCGGCAAGCGCGCCGACAGATTGCCGGCCGTCCCCTCGACCAGGCCGGCGTGAAGCAGCTGCTGCGCCGTCTCTACCACGTGTCGCTTGATATCGTCCGCTTCGCTCATGTAGATCCCCTAGTTGGCCCGCAGCAAGGAGTGCAAGCTCTTCCGCCTCTACTCCTCGACGAAGGCGTTGGCCGCCTGTCCCATCAACACGTTCTTGAGCACCTTGCCGGAGGGGTTGCGCGGAAGCGGTTCGTTGCGGATCTCCCAAACCGTGGGGACCTTGAAGGCCGCCAGGGTCTCACCCACCCACGCAGCCAACGCGTCGGGCTCCAGAGTCGCCCCGCCCTCGGGAACGACGACGGCCTTGATCTCCTGTCCCCATTCCGCGTGCTCGATGCCGTAGACCGCGCTCTCTCGGACATCGGGATGTTTGTCGAGGCGGTACTCGAGTTCGACGGGATAGATGTTCTCGGCGTTGCGTAGAATCATGTCCCGCGCACGCGAGTTGATGTAAAGCAATTCGCCCGGCTCGATCCGGCCGATGTCGCCGGTCGCTAGCCAGCGGCCGGGACCGATCGTTTCGGCCGTCGCTTCCGGTTTGTCCCAGTACTCGAGCATGGTCCAGGCGCTGCGGACGAAGATCTCGCCCTCCTGTCCGTTCGGCAGCACCTTGCCCTCGGAATCCCGGATCTCGATCTCGTGTCCCATGCAGACCCGGCCGGTCGCTTCGGGATGCGCGATGTAGTCGGCGCCACCGAAGGTCGCCGGGACCGCGATCGTCTCACTCGAGCCGTAGCCGATGCCAACATTCGAACTCGCGTTCGGGAACGCTTGCCGCATCAGGTCCTGGACCGCCGGGCTCGCCGGCGCGCCGCCAAAGCCCACGCTCGTCACCGAGGTCAGATCGAACTCGAGCAAGCGCGGGTGATGTGCGATACGGGGGCCCATCGCGCCCATGGCGGTGAACTGACTAACACGTTCCCGTTCCATCAGTTGCAGGACGGACTCGGGATCGAAACGACCCGGGTGCGTCACGAGCTTCCCGCCGCCGGCCAGCTGCAACACGATCTGGGCGTAGAGGCCCGAGAGGTGGAACATGGGCGAGGTCGCAAGCACCACCATCTGGGGTCGCGGCGCAGCGAACGGAAACTCCTCACCGCGTTCCTCGAACTCGACCATGGCATTGGCCAGCCCATTGGCCTTGGCGCCCTGGAAAAAGCCGATGATGGCGCGATGCGTGCCGACCGCTCCCTTCGGCCGGCCCGTAGTGCCACTCGTGTAGAGGATGACGGCGCGATCGTCTTCAGCAATCGATGCATCGGGCAGTTTTGCGCTGGGCGAGTGCGCTTCCAGCGCGGCGAAGCCCGATTCGATTTCAAGCGTGCGAACGCCCAGATCGACACCCTTGATGCGCTCGAGGCGCTTGCGGTCGCCGATCAGAAGCTTGGGCGCGCTGTCGGAGACCCCGTACTCGATCTCGTCACGCGTCCACCAGCCATTCAATGCGGCAACCACGCCACCTAGCGAAACCGTCGCCCAGAACGCGATGGCCCACTCTGCACAGTTCGCAGCCAGGATCGCTACCCGGTCACCGGGCTGGATGTCATAGTCCTCCCGCAACGCTGCCGCGACTGAGGCCACCGTGGGCTGAAGTGCCGCATAGG
The DNA here is from genome assembly GCA_035593235.1 of Phascolosoma agassizii. Classification (NCBI taxonomy): domain Eukaryota; kingdom Metazoa; phylum Annelida; class Sipuncula; order Phascolosomatiformes; family Phascolosomatidae; genus Phascolosoma; species Phascolosoma agassizii. Next base: position 133,999 of record JAVJHY011772090.1, read on the forward strand.
TGAGTCGCCGCTCGCCGTCGACGACGTACTCCTTGTCGCCGTGGGCGGCGGACGCAACAAGAACTTCGCGCAAGGAACGAGCCCGGTTCTTGAAGACCAGGACACGTTCGCCGAGCACGTCCTCTTCGACCATCTCGAAGAAGCCATCCGGCGCGGTCAACCGTTCCCGGACTTCGTCGCGGATCGTCATTTCGGGAGATTCCCGTGCATCACATCATCGCCTAGCATCGGCGCAATAAACGGGCCGAAGTTGGGTCCACGCCGGAGATGGTGGCCACCATCAACATCGATCGAGGTTCCCGTCACCCAGCGTGATTCGTCGCCGATCAGGAAACGTGCCAGGTGGCCCACGTCTTCCGGTTCACCAACGTCGGCCATCGGCGTATTCTCGATGTAGGACGTGTAGGTCTCGCTCTCCCGTGGGACGCCTTCCATGATCTCCGTAGAGATGAAGCCAGGGCGAATCGAATTGAAGCGAATCTTCGCCGGGCCGAACTCATCGGCGCAGTTCTTCATCATCTCTTCGATCCCGGCCTTACCCACGCAGTAGGCACCGAAGTACCGATGCGTCACGTGACCCGCGATCGAGGACATTCCAACGAACGAACCGCCACCCGCCGCCACCATGTGGGGCACCGAGTGCTTCACGCATAACATCGTACCGAGCACGTTCAGATGCAGGACGCGCAGGAACTCCTCGGTCTCCTGCATGTGATATGGGCCCATACCACCGCCACCGCCGGCGTTCGCAACGACGGCATTGAGCTGGCCGGTCGGCTCGAGTGCCTTCGCGATGATCTCGGAAACGCTGGTTTCATCGGTGACGTCACCGACGATGGACTGCACCGAACCGCCATGCCCGGCCACGGCTTGAATCCGCTTCGACGCGTCTTCGAGCACATCGGCCCGCCGGCCGCAGATCGTGACGGCCGCGCCGTCGGCGGCCGCCTGCGCTGCGCACGCGTGACCGATTCCGGTACCACCCCCTGTGATGAGGACTGCCCGTCCCTCAAGACCGCCCGACCGAGTTGCCATCTCTATCTCCCAGCTGTGAAAGGGAAATCAGTGTAGCCGGTGCAAGGCCTTCCCCGGACGATCGGTGGTAGCCTTCCCTTTCGCCGGTGAACGCTCGGCGCCTTGCACAACTGACACTCGCTGTGCCAATTTCCCTGACGCTCGCGTCGACGCGATGTGCCCCCAAGGAGATCTCATGAAGCTCGGAATTCTCGCCGGCGGCTTCGGCCCCAAGGCCGCCGTCAACCTGGACGCGGTCCGACACGCAGAAAAACTCGGCTACGACAGTGCTTGGACGGCCGAGGCTTACGGCAACGACGCCGTGACGATGGCGACCTGGGTCCTCGCGAGCACGACGAAGATCAAGGCCGGCACTGCGATCATGCAGATGCCGGCGCGTACCCCGGCCATGGCCGCGATGACGGCGATGACCCTCGACCATCTCTCAGGCGGGCGCTTCATCCTTGGCCTCGGACCGTCGGGTCCCCAGGTCGCCGAGGGCTGGCACGGCATGCCGTACGGCAAACCGCTGACGCGGACCAAGGAATACATCGCGATCATCCGCAAGATCCTCGCCCGCGAAGCACCCCTGACTCATGAGGGCGAGTACTACTCCATTCCGAACACCGGCTCGGGAACCACGGGCCTCGGCAAGCCGCTGAAGAGCATTCTGCACGGAAACCCGGAGATTCCGATCCTCACCGCCTCGATCAGCCCGAACGGACTTCGCTGCTCCGGCGAAGTCGCGGACGGCGTCTTCCCCCTCTGGATGAATCCCGAACGAACCGAGCTCGTGAGCGACCACGTGAAGGAAGGCATCGCCAAGCGCAGCGACGGCAAGACCTTCGACGATTTCGCACTGCAGCCGGGCGTGAGTGTCATCATCTCCGACGATCTCGAGAAAGCACGCATGCCGATCAAGGGAAACCTGGCGCTCTACATCGGCGGCATGGGCGCCCGCGACAAGAACTTCTACAACGACTACTGCAAGCGTCTCGGCTACGAGGAAGCCGCCGTCACGATTCAGGATGCATTCCTGAGCGGCGATCGGGCGACCGCAATGAATGCGGTTCCGGACGAGCTCGTCGACGCGATGAACCTGATCGGGCCCGTCGATCGCATCAAGGACCGCCTCAGCGCCTGGCGCGAGGCAGGCAAACGCGGAGAGGTCACCACCATGATGATCGCCGGCGCCCAACCAGAAGCCCTGGAGCTCGTCGCCAGCGAGATGCTCTAGAACCGCAGGAGGAACTGCATGAGCTTCGAAGTCCCTGAGCACGTTCAACCGATCCGCGAAAAGGTCGTGCGCTTCGTCGAAGACGAGGTGTATCCCGTGGAGTCCGCCGTCGAGGATCGCGACACACCGGAGGCCGGAGAGATTCTCCAGAGCCTAATGGCCAAGGCCAAGGATCAGGGCCTCTGGGCGCTCGGCCATCCGGTGGAGATCGGTGGCCAGGGCATGCCGTTCCTCGACTACGTCTACATCAACGAAGTCGTTGGGCGGTCGCAACTCGCCATGGTCGCGCTCGGCACGCACTCGTTGCAGGACTCGATCATGCTGAACGAATTCGCCGACAAGAAGTGGCGCGACGCGTACCTGAAGCCGCTCGTCGCCGGCGAGATCTTCCCGAGTTTCGGAATGACCGAGCCCGATGTCGCGAGTTCGGATCCGACACAACTCCAGACGCGGGGTGAACTGATCGACGGGGAATGGGTGATCAACGGCCGCAAGTGGTTCACCAGCGGCGCCAATCGAGCGGCGTACACCACGGTGATGTGTCGCACCGAACCCGACGCGCCCGACCACGCAGCCTTCAGCATGATCGTCGTTCCGACGGAAACCCCCGGTTACAACATCCTGCGCGATGTGCGGGTGATGGGCCGTTACGGCGGCCATTGCGAAGTCGACTACGACAACGTCCGGGTTCCCGCCGAGAACTTGCTAGGCGAACGTGGCGCGGGCTTCCGGATCGCGCAACGACGCCTCGGACCGGGGCGCATCTTCCACTGCATGCGCTGGCTCGGCCAGGCCCAGCGCGCCTACGATCTGATGTGCGACCGCGCCAACGATCGCATCGCCTTCGGCAAGCGCCTGGGCGAGCACCAGCAGATCCAGAAATTCGTGTTCGACAGTCTTTGCGAGATCCAGGCCTCGCGCATGCTCACGCTTCACGCCGCCCAGAAGATCGACCAGGGCACCGAGGCCCGAATCGAGATCGGCATGATCAAGGTTGTCGGCGCCCAGATGCTCCACAACGTGATCGACCGCGCGATCCAGGTCTTCGGCGCCAAGGGCGTCACCGAAGACACCCCGCTCGAACGCATGTACCGCGAAGCGCGCTTCGCCCGTATCTACGACGGGCCCGATGAGGTCCACATCATGAACACCGCGCGGCGCGTGCTGCGTAGCTACGAAGTCGGCGATGGCTGGGACTTCGGCCAACACTGACCCCGAAAGGAATTCCATGTCCGACAACTTCCGCGTCTTCGGCTCCGAGATGTCGCCCTACTCCGTCAAGGTGCGCTCCTACTTCCGCTACAAGGGCATCCCCCACGAGTGGTGCGAGGGTCAGGGCGAAGAGGCGAAGAAGTTCCAGAAGCTCCCGCTCGTACCCGTGGTCGCGACGCCCGAGGGCGATGGCCTGCAGGATTCGACGCCCATCCTCGAGAAGATGGAAGCGCGCTTCCCCGATCCCTCGATTCACCCGGACGATCCGACCCTGGCGTTCCTGTCGGCGCTGATCGAAGAGTTCGGCGACGAGTGGGGCAACAAGTGGATGTTCCACTACCGCTGGGCACGACCGGCCGATCAGGATTCCGCCGCCAACCGACTCGTCCGCTCGATGGCGCCGGGCCTCAACGACGAACAGGTCGCCGGCATGGCGAACGGACTGAAGGAGCGCATGGTTCCGCGCGTTTGGTTCGTGGGTTCGAACGAACAAACCGCGCCCCAGATCGAAGCCAGCTTCCACGAAGTCTGCGCGCAGCTCGAGGCGCATCTCGATGGCCGACCCTACTTATTCGGCGCACGCCCCGCGTTCGCCGACTTCGGCCTTTGGGGCCAGATCTACAATGCCTGGACCGACCCGACCTGCAAGGCGATCGTGGAAGCAACGGGCCCCAATCTGATCGGATGGATCCAGCGGATGCTCGAGCCGAAGGCAGAAGGCGATTTCGACTCCTGGGCCACGCTCGCGCCCACGCTGGGGCCGATCCTGAAGGACCACGTTGGCGGCCTCTACTGTCCGTGGATCGTGGCCAACGCTGCCGCCCTGGCGAACGGCGACGAGGCGTACAGTGTCGAGGTTCGCACGGGCACCTGGAACCAGAAACCGCAGAAGTACCACGCGCGTTCGCTCGTGAAGATCCGCGAGAAGTACGCGGCCGTCGCTGACAAATCGGAGCTCGATCCGATCCTGGCGGAGGCGGGTTGCCTCGCTGCGTTGCAGGGCTGATCCATGATCGATCTCCACTATTGGCCGACGCCTAACGGTTGGAAGATCTCCATTTGCCTGGAGGAGATGGAGCTCGACTATCGCGTGGTGCCGGTGAACATCGGCAAGGGCGACCAGTTCAAGCCCGACTTCCTGGAGATCTCACCCAACAACCGGATGCCCGCCCTCGTCGACCACGACCCCCTCGATGGTGGCGGCCCGATCTCGGTCTTCGAAACCGGCGCGATCCTCCTCTACCTGGCCGAGAAGACCGGTCAGTTCATGCCGACGGACGCACGCGGTAAGAGCGAAGTCACCGCGTGGCTGATGTGGCAGATGGGCGGCCTCGGCCCAATGCTCGGTCAGTACGGCCACTTCAAACTCTACGCACCGGAGCCCGTGCCCTACGGACTGAAGCGCTACGGCGACGAGGCCAACCGGCTCTATGCCGTACTCAATGATCGCCTCGCAGGGCGCGAGTACATCTGCGGAGACTATTCGATCGCGGACATGGCGTGCTGGCCCTGGGTCGTGACAAACAAAGGCCAGGGCTTCGACCTCACCAGCGACTACCCGAACGTCCGACGCTGGTACGACCGTTGCAAGGAGCGACCCGGCTTGCGCCGTGGCTACGAGGTCGGCCGCGACACGCGCACCATCGGAACCGGCAAGCCCGACGCCAAGACCCTGGATGTTCTCTTCAGTGCGCGACGGAAGTTGGGCGAGTAGACCCGTCACACGCGAACGGGAAGCTCGCACAGGTAGGGGTCGCAACACTCCGCGGCCTTCAGAGTGAGCGAGATCGTCCGGCCTATTCCCAGCCACCCCTCCTTCCGAGGTATCCGCCCTTTTGGTCCCGGAGGGCTCTTGATGGAGGTGGCGTGGCAGGCTTGTTAGGCCTGGCTTCGCTTGGAGAGTGTCTCCGCGGGCGTGGGGCGATCGAGCTCTGTCTCGAGATCGGACTGTCAGCTCATGTTGACGGAATTGATAACCTTGCTGTAATCAACACTATGCGGCGTAACAGATCGGATGTTCAGCTCGAGCTTCGGCACTCCGGTTGGGGTGGGAAGCGTCCTGGCGCTGGACGAAAGTTCGAACCGGGATCCGGTGTGCCGCATCTCTGCCGTACGGGTCTGGCCGCTCGCCATCCCTGTCACGTCACACTCAAAGTCCGTGACGATGTGCCGTCGCTTCGCACCGTGAAGCTCGTGAATGAACTCGAGCGGTCCTGGGCGAAGGCGTGTGATCGCGGGACGTTTCGGCTCGCCCACTACTCGATCCAGGCCAATCACGTTCACCTGATCGTGGAAGCCAAGGACGCGGATGCCCTGGGACGGGGGATGAACGCTCTCGGTGCGCGGCTTGCGCGGGCGGTGAACCGGGTGTTCTCGCGAAGAGGGCCGGTACTGAAGGATCGGTATCACCACGTGGTCTTGAAGACACCGAGCCAGGTTCGGAACGCGCTTCGCTACGTGTTGCTCAATGCCAAACGGCACATGAAGCGAAAGACTCGCGAAGCCCTGATCGACCCGGCCTCCTCGGGTCGCTGGTTTGACGGCTGGAAGCGAGGAAGCGCCAAACTCATCGCGGCAGCACGCGGTCGTCCCGGGACAGCTGCCATTGCGATCCCGCACACCTGGCTCCTTGCCGAAGGGTGGAGAAAGGCCGGCCCCCGCCTCGACCCGGCGGGCGCTCCGGGATAACCAGAACGCCATCGCCGCTCCATCGCTTCCGCCCGGCGCGGCCCCGCCCCCAGCTCCGCTCGTCCGAACAGAGCAGCCGGGCGCTGCAACCCTCAAGGCCACTCCGCGCCGAGCCCCACCGCCGCTCGCACCGCAACCGCTGAGCGCTGCCTCGCTCACTGCTCCTCTGGTCCGGACGCGCCCAGCTGGCGCCCCACCGCTCAAGACCATTCGATGGTTGAGGGGCCTGTGTGTGCGCGACGCCTAGACGTCGCCCACCACTTCGATGAACTCAGCCAGTGCATCGATGTGTTGCTGCGGCGAGGTGAAGCCCGCCGGCTTCTCGCCGGTGAGATGCACACCGGTGTCCATGGCACGCATCGAGAAGTGCGTCGCCCCAAGCGCCTTCCAGGACTCGGCCGCGGCTCGCCACTGCTCCGGCCCCTCGCTGTAGTGGATGATGGCTTCGACGCCGACCTCCTCACGTTCGCGACCGGCCGCCTCCACTTCGGACCAGAGCATCTCGCATAGCTTCTGCATCGGTGACGTGTAGGCGCCGAACAGGAAGCCATCGCCGATTCGCGCGCAGCGTTTGATCGCCACGGGCGAGAAGCCGCCGAACCAGACGGGTACCTCGCGATCGGGAACCGGCAGGATTCCGGCGCGCTCGAAGCGATGGAACTCGCCATCAAAGCTTGGCGTCCCGCCCTTCCAAAGCGCACGCATGACTTCGATCTGTTCTTCCATGCGCGCGCCGCGCTTCGCGAACGGCACGCCGAGCGCGTCGTACTCGACCCAGTTCCAGCCCGTCCCGACGCCGAGTCGCAAGCGACCCTCGGACAGCACCTGCAACTCCGCCGCTTGCTTCGCAACCAGAGCCGCTTGGCGTTGCGGCAGGATGATCACGCCGGTGGCCAGTTCGAGCGTCTTCGTCAGCGCCGCGAGGTACGCGTAGAGCACGAATGGCTCGTGAAACGGATCCGTCTCCAGGTAGGGGCCTGCGAGTGCGGGTTCGCGGCCCGCATGCTCGGCGCCCAGCACATGGTCGTAGGTTACGAGATGGGCATAGCCCAGCGACTCCGCCGTCTGTGCGAAATCTCGGATCGCAGCGGGGTCGTTGCCGATCTCACAAGTCGGGAATACAGCGCCAATCTTCATGTCGGACTCCTAGGACTCGGCCGCGGCCGTGTCGAATGCGTTCGAGATCGCAGCGAAGCGGCCCTCGACCGCGGGCTTCATCTCGGGATGGGTAATCAGGTAGAGGCGGTTCTCCCGAACGCCGCGCAGGACGGTCTGCGCGATTTGATCCGGGGTCTGCACACCGGCGACGTGTTCAGGGTTCGCTTCGCCAGCGAGGATCGACGGAGTGGCTCCCGCCAGTTCAGTCGGTCGGATGCGCGCGCTCTCGTGAATTCGTGTCACGACGGCGCCCGGACACAGCACCGAAACTCCGATGTCCGTCCCGTCGAGTTCCTGGGCCAGGACTTCGCTCACCGACACGGCAGCGAACTTGCTCGCGGTGTATGCACCAAGCCCCATCGCCGCGAACGCCGCGAGCCCAGCCATCGAGGCCGTATTGACGATGTGCGCCTCACCGCCCTGCGCCTTCATTCGCGGCACGAAGGCGCCGAGTCCGTGCACGATGCCCATCAGGTTCACATCAAGGATCCAGCGCCAATCGCTCTCTTCGAGTTCGAGCAAGGGCTTGTTCACCATCACGCCCGCGTTGTTGCAGAGCAGATGACAGGCACCAAACGCCTGCCAGGTGGTCTCGGCGAGTGCGTCGAGAGATTCCCGCTTGCGAACGTCGACGGCGGCCGCGATGGCCTTCCCACCGTTGCCCTCGATGGCGTTCACGGTCTGGACGGCGCCGGCCTCGTCCACATCGGCGACGACGACGTGCATTCCTTCCGCCGCGCATGCGGTGGCCAACGACGCGCCAATGCCGCTGCCAGCTCCCGTAATCACGGCGACCTTGCCAGAAAACTCTCTCATGCTTTGACTCCTTGTTCGGTTCGCGTTGCGTCGACGCGGGCTTCCCAGAAGCGCTCGAGGCGCGGTGTCACGCGCAGCGCTTCTGGAATGTTGTCGGCACCGATCAACCGATCCACCTCTTCATGCAGGTGATAGATCCTGCGCTCTTGATAGTTGAGCGGGATCGACTCGAGTGCCCCGGAAGCAACGGACTGATGCATCGGCGCGAGGTTCATGAAGTCTTCACCCATCACCGCGTCGAAGCTCCCAATGTAGAGCTCCCAGAACTTCTCCTGCTCCTCGTTCTGCGGTGGCATTCCGTAGAAGATCCACTCGATATCGGTCGTCTCCGCATCCACCGGCCAGAACCAGATGAAGGGGAATCCGATCGTATCGAGCGGGGTGATCATGTTCGGGAACAGATTGTAGGCCGGGTTCGTCTCGGCGAAGAGCGGATCCAGCCCCTCGATTTCGGTCAGGGCCGGCTTCTCGCCACCGGGCTTCCAAAGCGCCTCCTCCCACTTCGGCGTGACCATGCGCGAGTGGCCGTTGGCGAACAAGCCCATCGCCGACCCGCGGTGATCGAGGAGCTTCGCCACCGACTCCGAATGAATCGTCTTGACGTGGTACGTCTCGAGGAATGCATCGGCGGCGATCTTCCAGTTGCAGGGAACCCGCTGTTGACGTCGGCCGGTCTCACGCAGTTCCGGACCGTGAAGCACGCTCCACTCGTCGGCGACCGGTCCTAGCCACGCGCGCAACGGCTGCGCCTCGAGATCCTCATTCACGAAGACCCAGCCTTCGTAGGATTCGCAGCGAATCGGCTTCAGATTGCGCTGGCCCTCATCGAGATCCGTGAAGTCCCGTCGATCGGGAACACCTACGAGTTGCCCCTCGAGATCGTAGGTCCAGCTGTGGTACTGGCACTTGAGCCGACGCGCGGTGCCGCAAGCCTCACGAACCACCGGAGCACCGCGATGCTGGCAGGTATTGAAGAAGCCGCGCAGCACGCCGTCTCCACCGCGGACGATCAGAAGCGGCGCTCCGGTCCGGTGGAACGTCTTGAAGCTGCCCTTCCCCTCGAACTCTTCCTCGCGACCGACCAGCAGCCACGACTTGCGCCAGATGTGTTCCCGCTCGAGAGCGTAGAACGCCGGGTCCGTGTATCGCCCCGTCGGAATGGGCGGCAGCGCGGGGAAGCCCTCCGGCGGTGCCTCGCGAGCGAACTCGAACGCCATCTGCGCGCGGATCCGCGTGGCCCAGGCATCTTGATCCATCCCGTTCTCCTCCTCTGATCCCGTCGCTTGTGGCCGATCGTGCTCAGCCATGGGATTCTTGGGCGGCTGCGACCACGCGTCAACCGAAGGAGATATCATGGCACGACTGGAAGGAAGAACCGCACTCATCACCGGCGCAGGCCTCGGCATTGGCAAAGGCCTCGCGCGGCGCTTCGCTCGCGAGGGCGCAAATGTGATGATCGGAGAATGGAACGACGACGCCGGCCAGAAAGCCGCGGAGGAAGTCCGCGGCCTGGGTGTCGACGCGCAGTTCATCCACTGCGACGTCGGCGTGCAACGCGATGTCGAGGGAGCCGTCGCCGCCACAGTTGACCGATGGGGCGCGATCGACATCCTGGTGAACAACGCCTGGAGCGGCCCGCCCATGGGGCGTGTCGAGTGGAAGACCACTGAAGAAATGGAGAGAGCCTTCCGGGTTGGCTTCCTGGGTAATTTCTGGGCGATGCAAGCCGCCTTTCCGCACATGAAAGCGCGCGGCTGGGGACGCATCATCAACATGTGCTCGCTCAACGGCGTAAACGCGCACATGTATACGGTCCACTACAACATGGCCAAGGAGGCGGTACGGAGCCTCTCGCGGACCGCGGCTCGCGAATGGGCGCGGCACAACGTCCTGGTCAACGTCATTTGCCCTGCCGCCACGACTGAGTCTTCGAAGGCCGTGATGGAACAACAGCCCGAAATGATGGAGTCCATTCGCCTGACCCACCCGATGGGGCGCATGGGAGATCCCGAGGAAGACATCGGTGGCGCCGCGCTCTTCCTCGCGAGTGACGATTGCCGCTACGTCACCGGTAACACGTTATTCGTCGACGGCGGCTCCCACATCAACGGTGCCGCGTGGGCACCCGACATGCCCGAGGAGATGCCCGGATGATCGAACCTCATGGACCCGTTTCGATTGCCGAGGCGCGCGAACTGTCCGGCCTTCGGTTGGTGGTCATCGAGGGTGTCCCGAGCCCGTGGACACAGGCCGCCAAGGGGATTCTCCACATCAAGCAGCTGCCCTACACGCTCGTGCGCCGGACGAAGGAAGACGGCCCGAAGGCCCTCGAAGAGTGGACCGGGCAGGCAAGCTTTCCGGCCGCCATGTACGAAGACGAGCTCCCGCGCGCCGGATGGGCCGAAATCCTGTTGTTGGCCGAACGGCTCGCGCCGAATCCCGTGCTGATTCCGAGGAACGCTGAAGATCGCGCGCTCATGTTCGGACTCGCTCATGAGATCGCTGGGGAGATGGGGCTCGGCTGGTGCCGTCGTCTGCGGATGGTCGCGGCCGGCGCGAACACCGATCCGCCGAGTCCGATCTCCGCCTACCTCGGGATGAAATACGGCGCGCACCCGGAGAGCATGCCGCTCGCCTCGGGTCGGGTGCACGACGTGCTTCACATGCTCACCCACAGGCTCGCCAAGGAGCGCGCCGCGGGCCATCGCTACCTGATGGGCAAGGAACTCTCCGCGCTCGACGTCTACTGGGCGACGTTCTGCAATCTGCTCTCGCCCCTCCCGCCGGAGCGAATGCAGATGGCAGAACCTGTGCGCGCGATGTTTGGTACTGCGGAACCCGCCATCGCCAAGATCCTGTCCGATGGGCTTCTTGACCATCGAGACTTCATCTACGAGGAGCACCTGGTGCTCCCCGTCGTTCTCTAAGAGGGACAACCATGACCGATCGAAAGTTCGACGCGACCTCAACGACCGACCAGGTGCTGGAGGGCATCGACCTCACTGGCAAACGCGCCATCGTCACCGGCTGCTCCAGCGGGCTCGGTGCCGAGACCGCACGTGCCCTCGCTGCCAGGGGTGCCGCCGTCACGCTAACCGGCCGCAACCTCGAGAAGACCCAGGCCGTGGCCGATGGCATCACCGCGTCCACCGGGAACTCGAACCTCGACGTCAGGGCGCTCGAACTCGACGTGCCGGATAGCGTTCGAGCGTTCGCCAAGGGCTGGCTCGCCGATCACGGCGCGCTGAACCTCTTGATCAACAATGCCGGCGTGATGGCGTGCCCGCTGATGCGAAACGCGGAGGGCTGGGAGAATCAGTTCGCGACGAATCACGTCGGTCACTTCCTGCTGACCGCGTTGCTCGCACCGGCGCTTCGCGCCGGAGCACCCGCCCGTATCGTGAACGTTTCCTCCGGCGGACACCGCTTCAGCGATATCGACTTCGACGATGTCCATTTCGAGCGGCGCGACTATGACAAGTTCGTTTCCTACGGGCAGGCCAAGACGGCCAACGTGCTTCACGCGGTCGAGTTGGATCGGCGCCTTGGCCCGGCTGGTGTCCATGCCGTCGCCATCCATCCCGGTGTCATCATGACCGAGCTCGCGCGCCACATGGACGAGACTGACATCAAGCTCATCTCCGAGGGTCGCGGCGACAATCAGCCGCCCATGGTCTTCAAGCGCGTCGAAGCGGGGGCTGCGACCCAGGTCTATGCGGCAACAGCGCCTGAGCTGGAAGGGCGCGGGGCCCTCTACCTCGAGGACTGCCAGGTCTCTGGAACGAATCCGCCGGAAGGCCTGCTCGGTGCGAGCGATTGGGCCCTCGATCCCGCTAGCGCCGCGCGACTCTGGACCTATACGGAGCAGCTGTTGGGCGAGAGTTTCGACCTGGCCTAGCGATTCGCTCGGATCAGGTACGCGCGAATCGGCGCTGCACCATCGCCTGGTAACGCTTCGGCGGGAAGAACCGCCCTTGTCAGCGGGTGCTAGTCGAGGTCTGCGAAGACCGGAGCGTGGTCGGAAGCCGTCAACCCGTCTTTTTTCTTCCGATACTCCCGATCGATCTCCACGTGACGAACCCGGCCCTGCACCGCCGCGTTCCCGAGCAGGAAGTCAATGCGGAGGCCCATTCCGCGATGGAAGGCGCCACCGCGATAGTCCCACCATGAGAATGCCCCATCTTCTGGGTGCTGATCGCGAAAGAGATCGACCCAGCCGGCATCGAACAGCTTCTGGAGGCGCTGTCGTTCCGCGTCCGTATGGAAGATGTCGCCCGCATTCTTCTGTGCATTCCAACTATCAATCGCTTCGGGAACGATATTGAAATCACCGCAGACGACCGCGGGCACGTCGGGCGGGTGATGTTCGCCCAGGTGCTCGGAAAGGCTGTCGAACCAGGCGAGCTTGCCCGCGTAATCTGCGTGCTCGAGGTTCTTCCCGTTGGGGCAATAGAGCGTCGTGAATGTTAGTCCCTCAACGCAGCCAGTAATGAGCCGAGCGCCGAACTCTTCCTGGCCCGGGAGGCCGCGTCGCACGACATCGACAGGCTTTCGAGTCAGGATGGCCACGCCGTTCCAGCTCTTCTGCCCGTGCGTCACCGCCTGGTAGCCGGCACTTTCGAACGCCTCGTGCGGAAACTGCTCGTCGGTGAGCTTCAGTTCCTGAAGGCCAACGACATCGGGCTCCCGCTCCCGAAGCCAATGCACGACGAAGTCGATCCGAGCTCGAAGCCCGTTCACGTTCCAGGTTGCAATGCGCACGTTGCCGTTTCCTCCGGCAACGATGGTAGCCTTCCGGGAAGCAACGATCCGGGAACAAACGATCCGGAACAGAGGAACGCCGTGCCGCTACCGTCACCGACCCAGGCCGATCTGCGCGAGGCCGCCAAAGTGCTCGGCCTCGAACTCGAAGGCCGCGACCTCGAAACGTACACGGGCATCGTGACGGGTTTGTTCGGCGCCCTCGACGCAATCGAAGCACTCCCGGATGAGATCCCCGAGGTCCGTTGGCCGCGGAGTGGCTGGCGACGACCGACTCTGGAGGAGAACCGCCTCGGCGCCTGGGTGGCCAAGACGGAGGTTCGCGGTGCCGAAAGCGGTCCGCTCGCAGGGCGCACTGTCGTCCTCAAGGACAACGTCGCCCTCGCTGGCGTTCCGATGGGCGGCGGCACCGACTTCCTGGCCGACTACATCCCGCCTTGTGACGCGACCGTCGTTACCCGCATCCTGGATGCTGGCGGAACCATCCTGGGCAAAGCGCAGTGCGAGTACCTCTCCGCCTCGGCGGGAAGCCACACCGGCGCCGGCGGATTTGTGCACAACCCGCATCGTCGCGGACATTCAGCCGGCGGCTCCTCCTCGGGGAGCGCGGCCCTCGTTGCGGCCGGCGAGGTCGACCTCGCCATCGGCGGCGACCAGGGCGGCTCCATCCGGATTCCATCATCGTTATGCGGCACGGTCGGTATGAAACCGACGTTTGGCCTCGTACCGTACACGGGCATCCTCCCCATCGAGGCCACAATCGATCACACCGGGCCCATCACTGCGACGGTTGCGGACAACGCGCGTTTCCTCGAAGTCCTCGCCGGCCCCGACGGAATCGATCCGCGCCAGATGGGCTGTCAGACGCAACGTTATTCGGAAGCCCTCGGCCGTGGTGTCGAGGACATGCGCATCGCTCTCGTTGAAGAAGGGTTCCTGGCCGATGGCCCGGCGGTTCCGGTCGTGCGCGCGGCCGCCGAGCGCCTGCACTCGCTCGGTGCCAAGATCGAAACGATCTCAATTCCCGAGCAGGCGACACACTCGATCGCATTGCTGGCGTTCTTCACCATCGGCGCCACCGACACCCTCATGGCCGACGGCGCACCCTCCCAACTCGCCGGCCTCGGCCTGCCCGGCCTGACCGACGCTTTCTCGCGCTGGCGAGAGCACCCGGAACGCATCCCGGCGATGGCGACCTCCTGGGCCCTGACCGCGATCGCAGCCGAGCGCTACGGCCCGCGGGGAATCTATGCCAAGGCCCAGAATCTGCGTCGACAGCTCCGAGCGGTCTACGACAGCGTCCTCGACGATTTCGACGCCGTCTTGATGCCGACCACCGATGGCCCGGCAGCGGCGCTTCCCCCCGAAGGAGCAGGACCCGAGGTGGTCCTGGCCCGATCCAGTGAGGGCGTCGGAAACACCGGCAGCTTCGACCTCACCGGCCATCCCGCGATCTCGGTCCCGTGCGGCACGGTGGACGGCCTCCCGATTGGCGCCATGTTCGCGGGCCGGCACTGGAACGAGGCCACGCTCTATCAGATCGCTGAAGCCCTCGAAGGCTCGCTCGCCGAGTGACCTCGGGACCGGCTGCGGCGTCCAACCTCGCAGGAGCATCGCTATCCTGTCATCCCATCGAGCGGAGGAATCATGAGCTGGCTCAATCAGAAGGCACGCATGCCGTCCGAGGACGAGGCCCTGCCCGGCCGTGAGGCCAAGTTGCCGGTGGCAGCCCGGCACACGGTGCTCGGGAACCCGCTGCTGCCGCCCTATCCCGAGGAGTTTGAGCTGGCCACGTTTGGCCTTGGCTGCTTCTGGGGCGCCGAACGAATCTTCTGGCAGACACCGGGCGTTTGGAGCACTGCGGTGGGCTATGCCGGCGGCTTCACCTCGAACCCAAGCTACGAGGAAGTATGCAGCGGGCGCACCGGGCATAACGAAGTGGTGCGCGTGGTGTTCGATCCGAATGCCGTTTCCTACGAAGCGCTACTCAAGGCCTTCTTCGAGTCCCACAATCCAACCCAGGGGATGCGCCAGGGCAACGATGTCGGAACCCAGTACCGCTCTGGCATCTACGTGCACTCTGAGGAGCAACGCCAGGCGGCCCAAGCCGCTCAGACTTCGTTCGCGAAGGCGCTTTCCCAAGCCGGCTACGGCGAGATCACGACCGAAGTCACGGATGCGCCCAAATTCTACTTCGCCGAGGACTACCACCAGCAATACCTCGACAAGAACCCCGGGGGCTACTGCGGCCTCGGCGGGACCGGCGTCTCCTGCGGATAGCTTGCGCCCTGCCCCGCCGCTCGTGAGACGCGGCGTGTCCTATGGCGCATGGACTGGCGACACTCAGATCCGAAGACCCGAAACCGCCTGCCCGGAGCCGAGCGGCCCGCGCATGAGAGGCAGAACGTGGACTGGGACGCAGAGCTGACCGGCTGCCATGAGGCAAGCTTTGGGTGGGCGTTGCGGTGCTGCGGATACGATCGGGCGGAGGCGGATGAAGTGCTGCAGACGGCCTACCTGAAGGTGCTCGATGGACGCGCTCGGTTCGCCGGTCGTTCCCAGCCCAAGACTTTCTTGTTTGGTGTGATCCGCAAGACCGCGTCGGAGCGTCGGCGGCGCGAACGGTTGAGTCGGCTGCTCCCGGGACGAATCGCCGAGCCAAGCCAACCAGAATCTCCCCAGGATCATGCCACCCGTGAGGATGAGACGGCGCTGCTGCTGCGCTGCATGGCCGAGCTCGGCCGCCGCCAGCAAGAAGTGCTTCATCTCGTCTTCTATGGCGAGATGACCATCGAAGAGGCGGCCAGAGTCATGGGTGTCGGCGTTGGAACTGCACGCACCCACTACGCGCGGGGAAAGAAGCACCTCCGAGCGAGGCTCGCCGAACATGGAGAAGCCAATGAGTGAAGACCGTGATCTCCGAGAGCGGTTCGAGAAGTTGCGCCGCGAAGACGCACACTCGGCGGCGCCGGCGGAGCGAACGCTTGCCGGCATTCGAGCGCTTCGCGAGAAGCGAGCGGGCGGTCGTTCGCGTCTACCGGTCTGGATCCCTACCGGGGTCGCGCTCGCCGCTGGCCTCGCCCTTTGGCTGGCCCTTCCCTTCGCCGAGCCGCCGGCTCCGGATCGAGCCGCGGCTCCAGTCCTCTCGAAACGCGAGCTTGCCGCTCTGGGATCGCTACGAACGCCGACCGATTCACTGCTCGAGATCGGAGAGCTCCGCATGCTAGGCGGAGAGCCTCCCGAGCTCCTGCCCCTTCCCAGACTCCCAACGCTTCCCGTGCGCGAATCCCGTATTCAAGACCACGCGCTCTCATGAAGGAACGATCCATGAAGTCCATTGCTCTGCTGCCCGCCCTCTTACTGCTCAGCCTTATCCCCATCGGCGCCAGCGCCGAGGAGGATCCCGAGTTCATGCTGCGGCTCTTTGCTCCGGAACTCATTCTGGGGAATGCCAAGGCCATCGACCTGCGCCCGGAGCAGCGCCGATTCATGATGAACGAGTTGAAGGAAACGCAGTTGCGCGCGACAGAAGCCCAATTCGGGGTCTACGAGGCCGCGCTCCAGCTGAATGAGCTCACCGAGGCCGCCGAGATCGACGAGGAAGCGATGCTCGAGGCGGCGCGCCAGGTTTTCGTCGCCGAGGGCCGCGTCAAAGAGGCGCATCTCACCCTGCTCGTCCGCATGCGCAACGCCCTCAGCTCCGCCCAGCGAGATAAACTCACCAGAATCCGGGGCGCAGGAAAATGAACCGCCCGCGCGCGGTCGTCGCCATTGCCGCGATTGCGCTATTCGGCCTTGCGCCCACTTGCCAGCCGGCGGCACCCACCTTCGTCATTACGGTCGATGCGAACCAAACCGGTGCGACGCTGCCGCGAGCATTGTTAGGCCACTACGATCTGTCGGGAGAGCTCCTCGCCTACGACCAGGTCCCGGGTCTGCCGACCGCAATGGGCCAAGCTGGCTTTGTCGGCTCCGACTGGCGGATCGGCCTCGGTCGCTGGGAGGCTGCAACGAACCTACTGCCAGCACTGACGGACGGAACACCGTGCGGGATCCTGACGCCGGCCGCAGCCGCGCCCGCAGGCTCGACGGACCTCGACCTGATCGCGAGCCGCGACTGGTTCAGCGATGATGGGAATCCTGTTACGCTTGCGGACACGGCCCACGACGCACGCTATGCGCTCGACTACGTGCGAGCGGCGGCCGATGTCGCCAGTCGCTTCGGCGCGACACCGTTTCTGTCGGTGGATTCGATGCCACGGGCCCTCGCCATCAATCAGACGCCGACTCGCGACGAGTGCTTGTGGAGCTTCAAGAACCAGGTCAGCAACGTGCGCCCTGCGAACGACGCTGTATTCAGCGCCGCCCTTTCCGGTGCCGTCGAGCGCCTGGTCGCGGGCGAGGCGGGCGAACCGGGGCGCCTGATCAGCCACATCGAGATCTGGAACGAGCCCGAACTGCCGTTCTTCTGGGACCCTGCCTTCGAAGACCTGACGGGCCCGCTGGACCGCTTCTTCAATATGTCGATCGCGTCGCTCGTGGCCCTCGACACGCTCCGCAACACTTCCTCCGATCCGAACGTCCAGGCGCTGTCACTCGGGCTCGCGAGTTTCGCTAGCGCGGGCATTCCGGAGCTTGTTATTTCCAGTCTCGATTCGGCGACATTGCCAGGCGGGGGCCGGATCCCGGTAGACTTCCTCTCCTTCCATGCCTACAACGACGATCCCCTGGTCATCGTCGATCGCATCGAGTCTGTCGCAACGGCCGTCGCGGCCACGTCCAACTACCCAAACGTCGAGCTGGTACTCGGCGAGTGGGGCCCGGACCTTCAAACGACCGGAGGCGACCCGGTCTACGCCTCGAGCATGGCGCCGGCGCTACACGTTGCGACGGTTCTCTCGCTAGGCGCGAACGCGGGCCTCGATCGCGCCCATCACGCCATCCTCTACGATTTCTATCCGGGCATCATCCAACTGGGCATCGTTGACGGAGCCGCTCAGCCGAAACCCGCTCACCGCGCCTACGAGCTGCTGGCCGAGATCATCACCGGCGATTCGGTGCGCCTCGATCTGGACGCCCTTCCGGACGGGAAGGTCTCGGCCGATCTCTCGGCGATCAGCTCGCGCGACGCGAACGGCACCGTACGAATACTCTTCACCAATCGCGGCCCCGCCCGGTTGATTTCTGCCCACCTCGGAGACAGCGCCGGCCCGAGCGAGCTCCAGAGCTTCTTCGATCCAGCGCTGGGGATCAGCACGACACCGGGCACCGGCCCTCGCTTCGTGCTGCCCGCTGATTCCCTCGTCCTCGCGACCTTCTAGCTCTCGGGGACCCGATCTGGGCAAAGCCCAGATCGACCCTTCTTCGTTCACCTGCGGCTCACTGCGCGCGCTTCGCGCTTGCCGCGGGGATCCGCCCGCTTCCAGCCCAGCTGGGATCCGGCTCCTAGCTGCGAGTGGCACCCTACCCGGACAGACGCGATGCTCCGCTCCCCCAACGGAAGAGGAGCCGCCATGGCCCGCGTACTGCGCGACGGAGCGTTCGAAGGAGAAACCCACATCGTGACCGGTGCCGCCCAGGGCATTGGCAACGCGGTCGCAACGGCGTTGGCCGAGCACGGCGCGCAGGTCGTGCTGGTCGACATGAACGCCGACAAGCTGGCGGAAGCCGCCGCCGAAATGCGCAGTGTCGCCGCCGTCGCTCCAATTGTGGCCGCTGCCAACGTGACGGACGAGGACGCGGTCAAGGGCGTCGTCGCCCAGACACTCGAGGCCACCGGCGTGGTGAACGGCCTGGTCAATGTCGCCGGGATCACACGCGACGCGCGCATCTCGAAGAAGAGCTACGACGATTTCAAGCTCGTGATGGCCGTCCATCTCCACGGCACCTTCTTGTTCACCCGCGAAGTCGCCGCCCAGCACTGGCACCCGCTCTTCAAGGCCAACGGCAACGAACCGCTTGATGACGGCATTAACCGCTTCATTCTCAACTTCTCGTCGGTCTCGGCGCGCAACGGCAACATCGGCCAAATCGACTACACCGCAGCCAAGGGCGCGATCGAAGCGGCCACCAAGACGACGGCACGCGAGTTCTCGAGCTATCGCGCACGCGTCAACGCCATTGCGCCCGGGCCGGTCAACACGGACATGCTTGCCGGTGTCGGCGAGGCCGGCATTGCCGCGATGGGCCGTGGAACCCTGGTCGGACGCATCGCCGAGCCCGAAGAAATGGCCGCCGTGATCTGCTCGCTCGCGGACCCCAAGATCAGCGGTTTCATCACCGGCGAGATCCTGCAGGTGAATGGCGGGCTCTACCTCGACTAGCTCGTGGACCGGCCGGTCAGCTGACCGGCCTGCAAACGGCTCGGTCCCAGGCCGCCCCGCTTGACCTACTTGACGATCCGTCAAATACTGCCAGGAACGCCACTGGAGGGCTCCTGATGCAGATGGACGACATGATCCTGGTCTCGGTGGACGATCACGTCTGCGAGCCCCCTGAGCTGTTCGAGCGCCACGCGCCGGCCAAATACAAGGATCGCGCGCCGAAGCTTCTGAAGAAGGCCGACGGCAGCCAGGTCTGGTGGTTCGAGGGCAACCAGGTTCCCAACGTCGGCCTCAACGCCGTGGTCGGCCGCCCGCCGGACGAGTACGGGATGGAGCCGACCTCGCTCTCCCAGATGCGGAAGGGTTGCTACGACGTCGACGCGCGCATCGACGACATGAACGTGAACGGCATCCTCGGCTCGATGTGCTTCGCAAGCATGTGCGGCTTCGTGGGCGAACTGTTCCATCGCTGCGAGGACCGCGACCTCGGCGAAGCGATGTCGCGCACGTACAACGATTGGCACGTCGACGATTGGTGCGGCACGCATCCCGGTCGCTTCATCCCGCTTGCGATTCCGATGCTGTGGAACCCGGAAGCGACTGCGGCCGAGATTCGCCGACTCGCAAAGAAAGGATGCCACGCGATCACGTTCCCAGATACACCCTCGGGCCTCGGCTATCCCTCAGTGCACTCCGACTACTGGGATCCGATCTGGCAGGCGTGCAATGAGACAGGAACGATCGTCTGCGTGCATATCGGTTCGGGCACGGGGATGAATCTCCAAGATACGTCGGCGCCGGTCGAGATCATGATCACGGGCACGAACATCACGCTCTTCAACTTCGCCAACGAGATCGTCTTCTCGAAGTTCATCGGCAAGTACCCGAATCTGAAGTTCGCACTCTCCGAGGGCGGCACCGGCTGGATCCCCTACTTCCTCGAACGCGCCGACTACGTCAACGAACATCACCACAAGTGGACACACAACGGCTTCGGAGACAAGAAGCCCTCGGACGTGTTCCGCGAGCACATTGTCACCTGTTTCATCGACGATGCCGTCGGCCTCGAGACGCGCGATCGGATCGGTGTCGAGACGATCACGTGGGAATGCGACTACCCCCACTCCGACAGTACGTGGCCAAACTCGCCCGAGATCCTGTGGAAGTCGATCGGATCACTGCCCGACGCCGACATCAACGCGATCACCCACGGCAACGCGATGCGCCACTTCGGCTACGACCCGTTCCAGCATGTCCCGAAGGCGGAGGCCACGGTCGCGGCACTTCGCGCGCGGGCAACCCACGTCGACATCGCGCCGATGTCGGGCGGCGGAGGCAAAGTCCCCTCCGACTACGAGAACGGCTACTGCACCATCGGCGACATCATGAAGCAGATGGCGGGCGCCTACGCGGTGGCCTTCAACGATGGCCAGGGCATCGATCCCGCCGAAGCCCAGAAACAGATGATGGAGCGCATGGCGCGGCAGGCGAAGACTTCGTAGCTACTCCGGCTGCAGCGTCCCAAGTCGCTCGACGGCCTCGACATAGCCTTCCACGAGTTCGTAGACGACTTCGCGGCAGGACTTGATGTCGTTCATCATGCCGACGGCCTGGCCGACGGGATTGAACGCGATGGCCTGGGCGGCCGGACTCGACGCATAACGATGGGTTCGGGTGACGGCGTCCATGGTCACCATGTTCTGGAGCGGCATGCCGAGAGGGTCCGGCGTGTCGTCGGCAGCCCAGGCTTCCGTCCAGTCGTTCTTGAGCATCCGGCAGGGCTTACCGGTGTAGGAGCGCGAGCGCACCGTATCGAGGCTCGTCGCGCCGAGATAGGAATCCATCTGCGCGGGCGGGCATTCCGCTTCTTCGACGGTCAACCAGATGGAGCCCGTCCAGGCACCGGCTGCGCCGAGAGCCAGGGCGGCGGCCACCTGGCGCCCGTTCGCGATGCCGCCGGCCGCGAGTACGGGCACCGGCGCAACCGCGTCGATGATCTGGGGCCACAGCACCATGCTTCCCACTTCGCCGGTATGACCGCCGCCTTCGGTGCCCTGGGCGATGATGAAGTCGAGGCCTGCTTCCTTGTGCCGCTGCGCCTGATGCACTTTGCCGCATAGCGCACCAACCAATCGGCCCGACGCCTGCACCTTCTCGACCACTTCGGGAGGAGGTGTGCCGAGTGCGTTCGCGATCAAGCGGACCTTGTCGTGCTGGAGGGCGACGTCGAGCTGAGGCGTCGCCGTAGCGAGCGACATGCCCAACAACTCGTGGTGTTTCTCTTCCGGCGGAAGCTCCGGCACCCCGTGATCGGCCAGCAGCTTCGAGGCGAATTCGCGATGCTGCGGAGGGATCGCGGCGCGCAACTGCTCTTCGAGCTTGTCCGCGTCCATCTCGCCCATGCCTTCGTACTTCTGCGGGATGACGAGATCGACACCGTACGGATTGTCGCCCACATGTTCGTCGATCCACTTGCATTCGATCTCGAGTTGCTCGGGCGTGAAACCGACGGCGCCCAGTACGCCAATTCCTCCGGCGTTGGAGACCTCGGCAACCACGTCGCGGCAGTGGGTGAAGGCGAAGATCGGCAGTTCGATTCCGAGTCGATCACAGATGGGGGTACGCATGTTGGGCTCCTCGATGGGGATCTAGAGGGTACGGCCCTGCTAGGGTCCGGCGCCATGAGTGGAAGTGAAAACGAGGGATCCCGAAGCGAGGACTCCGAGAGCGAGGTCTCCGAGGAAGTCCGGCGCCTGATCCGAGATCGAGAGCCCGGCCAGCTGATGGGCCGCGGGCATCCGGCCGGCGATCTCCTCGAAGCCTTCGACTGGAAGCTTCTGGATTCGGGGCCGGGCCGGATCAAACTGCGCTGCCGGCTGCCCGACTACGTCCGGAATCCGCGGGGCGTGCTGTTTGGTGGGTTCACGGCGACCTACGTCGATCTGATTGCAATCTTCACCTGCCGGGCAGGAGAGGAGCCGGGTGAGAATCAGCGCTGGTTGAACACCCTGAACATGCGCGTCGACTACATCGAGCCGATCGAGGCTGACTTCATTGCCGAGAGTACGGTGGTGAACCGGCGCGGGCCGATGTACTGGATCGAAACGCGCTTCCTCTCCGAGGAGGGCACCCTGCTCGCGTTCGCCCTGACGACCCTACGCGAGGTGACGGGCTAGCGAAACGAGAAGGCGCGGTCGGCGCCGATCCGGGCCGGCTCGCCAACGAGTTCTTCCGCGACGAAACGTGCCATCGCGTCCGGGTCCGAGGTTCGTCCCCAGGTCCGCGCATCGTCGGGCGTTCGGCAGGCCACGACGGCGTGGGTCGGGCCGCTGCGCTCATGAGCTACCGAATAACTTTCGATCGTGGCGTCACCCTGGTAGGCGCGATCACATGCTCGCCCCGGGAGCCCGGCAACGCGGTCGGCAACATCCTCGAACTGGAAAGGCCGCTCGGGCGGCCGGGAAGCGTAGACGCCGAAGGCGTGCTTCGAGAAGAATCCGCCGACGGATGAAACGAGGCCGGCCGAACCGGGCTGCTCCCGAAGCCGTTCTGACATCGTCGCGATCGAATGGATCACGTAGTTGTTGAACGGGCCGCCGTGAAATGTCAGGCCGCCGGTCACTGAGAGCGGGCGATCCTCTGAGAGTCCCAGCGCCTGGGCGCCGAGCTGCACCGCAGAAGGAAAGCAGCTGTAGAGATCGACATGGGCGAGATCCTGTGGGGTGATTCCCGCCAACTCGTAGACGCGCTCGCCGGCGACCCGCATCGCGGGCTCTTCGTAGAGCTCTTCGCGTTCGGACACGTGGCGCACGACCACGGCATCGGTTCCCGCGAGCGGGTAGATCCATTTCTCTTCGGAAATTCCGAGGCGGCGCGCAGTTTCCGCCGAGGTCAGGATCAAGGCCGCGGCTTGATCCACCACCATGTTGGAGACGTGATACTTCGTGTAGGGCGACGCGACCATTCGGTTGCCGCCAACCGGCGCGCCGATGGTCTCAGCATCGAGTCCAGTCTGGTTCCAGGCACCCGGGTTTCCGGCCGCGACACGAGCGAGGCCCGCCCACAACTCCGAGATGCGCTGGCGGTGCGCCTCGACGCTCTCGCCGCGGTGATGACGGATCGCGCACTCGAACAACGCGAACGTGAGTGCGGGACTGGTGATTCCGGCCTCGACGTCGGGGTTGTCGCGCCAGTTTCGATCGCCGCTGGCGCCAAAGCTCCGATCGGGAGTGCCCGCCTCGATCGGGGTTGCAGCGAACTCCACGCCGCTGCGCTTGGCGCGCCGCTTCGTGTGTTCGGTTTCGCCCCCGACGATCAGGACCACATCGCGCCGCCCCTCTGCGATACCGACGGCGGCGTCGTTCAGCATGCTTTGGATCGAGGTCCCGGCAATGGCTGCGGTTACGGTCTCTGGGCTCTCTGCGCCAAATCGCTCGCCGAGGAAGCGGGCGGGGTTCTCATATTTCCAGAGGCCCTGGGGAACGCGGATCGAATCCGCCTGGGCCAGCAAGGCGGGTACACCCGTATCGGCGGCGGCCCGCTCGGCGGCCTCGCTCATCAGCTCGATCGCTTCCTGCGCGTCTTCGATCCGATCAACGCGCTGCGTGACCTGACCACAACCAACGATCACGGGCGTGCGGGGATCCATCGCGGACGACATCGCTTCTCCGGGTCTACGGGGAGTTCAAGCAGCGCGGCAGAATAGCGAACAGGCCCGAGCTATCCGCGCGGGCCGCCTCGTTCGAAACGCCAGAGGACCGGGAACGCCACGACGGCCAACAGGATCTCGGCGCTTCCGGCGACCAGGAATGCGGCCTGATAACCGGTATGCCAATCGTAGTGCCCGGCCACCCACTGGCTGACGAAGCCTCCGACCACTGGGCCAACGATGAAGCCGAGACTCCCGGCGGCGTTGAAGGCCCCCATCGAGGTCGTACGGACGGATTCCGGCGTCATTTCGGTGGTCATCAGCATCGATGGGACGAACATCACGGCGGCCGCCGCGCCGGTGGCGATCATGGGGATCAGCAGCGCTTCCCCGGGCCAGAAGCCGACACTGGCGACCAGCACGCCATAGACGAGACTGCCGCCGCATAACAAGAGAGCCCGGGAACTACGCTGCGAGACCCAGCCAAAGGGGAACGAGAGCAGCGCGAAGGGGATCATGAAGACCGCGATCAGGATCCCGACGCGAGCCGGTTCGAATTCATGGACGTTGCGCAGGAACAGCGAGAATGTCGATGTGAAGAACCCGACCGTAAATCGATCTGCGAACGCGAAGAGCAGCGGCACCCATAGCAATCGATTCGCGGCCAGCATCTGGCGAATCTCTGCAAAACCGGGCCGCGCCTCCTGGGCTTCGCCCGTTTCCCGCAAGAGCGCCAGGGCCAGACCGGCGCCCACGAGCACGACGACCGCGCCCATGTAGAGGGGCCGCGTGGCATCCTCGGCTCCCAGGAAGCCACCGAGCGGCGCGCCAACGGCGACTCCGAGCAACAGCCCTGCGCCGGTCGCGCCCAGCGCCACTCCGCGCTCTTCCGTCGGCCGTGCGGTCGCGGCCAGGCCTAACAAGAGCGAGAGCGCGAAGATGTGCGCGCAGCCTTCCAGGAACCGGATCGCCATGAACACCGGGAACGACACATCCAGGGTCAGCCCGAGAAAACAGAGCGCGTCGAAGCCGAGCGCGGCGGCGATCCAGCGGGGTCGCTGCCCGAATCGATCCGCTGCGGCACCCGCGAGCGGTGCCGCCAACACCGCGCCAACCATGTTGATCGACATGAAAAGCGAGGTCCAGAACTCGGAAACACCGAAGCGCTCGCTCACGAGTTCGCGCAACACCGGCACAGGCAGCGTCACCGGGAGTAGCATCAGCAATGCCAGCCCCGCCAAGGCGCCCACGCGCCAGATCTCGTAGTGTCGCTGTCCGTCGCCGTTCATTCGGTTTCTGAGGCGGATTCTAGCGGCTCCCCCCGCCCGGCAGCCGGTGGTCCACGCTACGGTTCCGGGGCTCAACCAAGGAGTTCCAATGAAGGCCGCCGTCCTACGCGCATACAACACACCGCTCGAGATCGAGGATGTCGCGCTCGACGCGATCGGCCCGAGCGAAGTCCTCGTCGAAACCAAGGCGTGCGGCATCTGCCACAGCGACCTCCACTGCATCGAGGGCGGACTCCCCGTACCGCCTCCGACCGTGCTCGGCCATGAGCCGGCCGGCATCGTCCAGGAAGTCGGGGCCGGCGTGACCCATGTCCAACCCGGCGACCATGTGATCGGCTGCCTTTCGGCCTTCTGCGGCAACTGCGATTACTGCACGCGCGGCGAGCCCAACCTGTGCGGAGGCGCCGCGACCACGCGCGCTCCCGACGCGAGGCCGCGAATCAGCAAGGGCGACGAGACGATCCATCAGTTTGCCCACCTCTCGGCCTTCGCCGAACAGATGGTTGTGCACGAAAACGCCCTGGTGAAGATTCGCGAAGACATGCCGCTCGACCGCGCGGCCCTGATCGGCTGCGGCGTAACGACCGGCCTCGGCGCCGCGCTCAACACCGCCAAGGTACGACCCGGCGACACCTGCGTCGTCATCGCTTGTGGCGGCGTGGGCCTCTCGGCCGTCCAGGGCTGCCGGATCGCGGGCGCTTCGAAGATCATCGCGGTGGACACCGTGGCCTCGAAGCGGGAGCTGGCGTTGAAAGTGGGCGCGACCCACGCCATCGACGGGAAGGCGGACGACGTCGCCCAGCAGATCGCCGACCTCACCGGCGGCGGCGCGGACTACGCCTTCGAGTGCATCGGCACGCCGGGCACCTGCGCCCTCGCACTGGCCTCGATCCGCAAGGGTGGCAACTGCGTGATCGTCGGCGTGGTCCCGCTCGGCGTGAACTGGGAGGTGCCTGCGCTCGATCTCGTGCTCTCAGGCAAGAACATTCTCGGCTCGATGATGGGCGGCAATCGCTTCCGGATCGACATGCCGCGCTACGTGGACTTCTATCTCGACGGTCGGTTGCTGCTCGACGAAATGATCTCTGCCCGCATCCCGCTGGAAGAGGTGAACAACGCATTCGAAGCGATGAAGACAGGCGAAGGCGCTCGACGCGTCATCACCTTCGACTGAGCCGAAGCCCGTTGAAACCGCTCGTTCGAACGACCCACCTCGAGATGACCGATCCGTCTCGGGCGGTGCCCTTCGCTGGCGAGCCGCGTATTTCGTTGCAGTGCTGCGAGATTCCCTCCCCGGAACTCAGTCGATTCTTCTACGCCACCGTCGGTGCGGGTTTCGCCTGGTATGGCCGACTCGATTGGAGCTACGCCCAGTGGGCAGCCCACGTGGACCAACCCGAACTTCACACCTGGATCGGCTCGGTCTCGGGAAGTCCGATCGGCTACTTCGAGTTGTTGGAACACGCCACGGGCGCTAGATCAAATGTCCAGATCGAATACTTCGGATTGCTCCCGAGCTTCATCGGCCGCGGTCTCGGCGCTGAGCTTCTCGCGCACTCCATCGAACAGGCCTGGTCGCTCGGCCCGCAACGGGTCTGGCTTCACACCTGCACGCTCGACCATCCCCGCGCACTCGGGAACTATCAAGCGGGTGGCTTCGAAATTTTCAAGACCGAGGAAACGATCGAGGAAATTCCCGACGAGCCCCTGCAGCCCTGGCCGAACGCGAAGTGGACACCCACCGACAGCGAAAGGAGACCCCATTGAAAGGCATTGTCTATCACGGAGCCGGAGACGTTCGCGTCGAGACCTTGCCGGACCCGACACCGCTGGATGCGCGGGGCGCCGTCGTGAAAATCGAAAGCACCGCGATCTGTGGTTCGGATTTGCATCTCTACCACATGGATATGCCGCTCGAGGACCCGAACGGGTTCACCCTCGGCCACGAGTTCGTCGGTGAGGTCGTCGAAGTCGGCAGCGAAGTCAGCCGGTGTCGGACTGGAGATCGGGTCATCGTTTCCGGGGTGATCGGATGCGGCGAATGCCCGCCGTGCGTCCGCGGTGAAGTCGTCCGCTGCCTGACAAGTAGTACCCAGGTCTTCGGAACCACCGAGCACCTGGATGGCGGGCAGGCCGAAGCCGCCGCGGTGCCGGTTGCCGACCACGCCCTCACGCCCATCCCGGACGGAATCAGCGTGGAACAAGCCGTCCTGCTGACCGACATCCTGCCGACCGGTTTCTACGGCGCGAAACTGGCCGAGATCAAACCCGGCGATACCGTGGTCGTGATCGGCGCTGGGCCGGTGGGCATCCAGGCTCTGCTGTCGGCCCAGCTGTTCGGGCCCGCCCAGGTGCTCCAGGTCGACCGGGTACCGGAACGGCTCGCCCTCGCTGAGAAGCTAGGCGCCATGCCCGTACACGCGGACCACGCCGCCGCCCGTATCGCCGAAGCCACAAACGGCCAGGGCGCCGATTGTGTGATCGAGGCCGTCGGGGCCGATGAGACCATCCTGTCTGCGATCGAGTGGGTCCGCACCGGGGGCAACGTCAGCGTCATCGGCGTGAACATGTCGCAGGCACTTCCCTTCCCGATCAGCGCCGCCTTCATGAAGCAGCTGACCTTCCGCACGGGCCTCGTCCCGGTACCGGAATTGTGGCCGGCGTTGATTCCCCTGGTCGCATCCGGCCGACTCCATCCCGAGGTCGTGTTCAGCCACCATATGGGGCTGAGTGAAGGGGCCGAGGCCTACCGCGCCTTCGACGCACGGGAAAACGGCGTGATGAAGATCCTGCTGGACCCGGCCCGCTAGTCCAGCGTCCGGAGCGTTACCCGATACCCCCAGAAGCGGCTTCGGCTAGGCTCGACGTGCGGCGCGTGTTGGGTAGCGGACGGGAGAATTGGTGAACGGCGAATCGACGGGGCGACGACTCCAGAACACGGCCTATGCAGCCCTGGTGTTCTTCGGGCTGCTCGCGGTCGCCTTGGCGTTGTTCGCGGTCGCTGACTGGCTCGAATCCGCGCCGGGCGAATCTCGGAACGCGTTCGACTGGCTCTCCCGTCTGGACGGCCGGGGCGCGATGGATCGTGTCGCCAGCTCTGCCGAGGTCGTCGCCGGGGTGTTGGCGATTGCAATCACCGTGGTCGCCATCGTCGTCGAGCTGGCCGCGAATCGGTACACGCATCGCATCACCCAGCTCTTTGTGCGTGAGCCCACGAACTTCTTCGTGATGAGCTTCTTCGTCTTGACCACGGTGTTATGCGTCTGGATCTCGACGCGAACGGGAGATCCCGCGGTCGCTCGAGTGCCTCACGCGGGCTTGATTCTCACGATGGGAATGGTGACGGCCTGCCTCTTGATGCTGCTGCCCTACTTCGCCTTCGTCTTCCGCTTCCTGGCGCCCGTCAACGTGATCGAGCGAATCGGTGCGCAGGCGACCCATTCGATACAGCGGGCGACCCGGGACATGCGCCCGGGCATTCGAGCTGCGGCGATCGGCGCGATCGAGGAACTGGAGGACGTGGCCCACGGCGCGCGTGTGCACAGCGACCGCAGCATCTCGATGGCCGCCGTCGATACGCTGCGCCAGTTGGTCGTTGACTATCAACCGATGCGTCCAGAGCTTCCCTCACGCTGGTTCGAGGTCGATGGCCCGCTGCTTCGAGATCCTGACTTCGTCTCGATGGATCGGACCGTGGTGGCCGAACTCGTTTCCGAGAGGCTGTGGTTCGAGACCAAAGTGCTCCGACAGTGCCACTCCATCTTCACCGAGAGCCTGGTCGTTGCGCGGGACATTGCGAACCTGGTAGCTCTCAATACGCGCCGCGTCGGAGCCGAAGCTGCGACCGAGCACCCGGCCCTGCTTCGCCTGACGATTCGCTTCTTCAATAGCTATCTGCGCGCCGCCATCAACGCGCGGGACCTACGAACCGCCTACTACGTCCTGCAGCAGTATCGATTGTTATGCGAGTCGGTTTTCGAGGCTGGACATGGTGAAATCGCAGTCGAGATCAGTCAGCATTTCCGCTACTACGGCCTCGAGGCTCTGAGCAAGGACCAGGGATTCCTGCTCGAAGTCGTCGCCTACGATCTGGCACAACTGGTCGAATACGCCGTTGAGAACGGGCACCCGGAATCCAGCGCGCTGCTCGATCTCTTCCTCGAAGTGGATCGGGAGAACGAGCAACCCAGCCAGGAGCGCCGCCTTCGCGGCGTGCGCCGCTGCCAGGTCCAGCTCGCCACCTTCTTTCTGGAACGAGGCGACGATCTCAACGCGCGGCGCATCTTCTCAGACATGGAAGAGGAGAGCACCGAGCGCCTGTGTGCAGTTCGCGATGAGCTGCTTCACGAAGATCGCCCGCAATATTGGGAGTTCACCGACCGCGGCGTGAATTTCTCCTACCTACCCCCAGCCCGGCGTGCGCATGTGACGCCGTTCTTCTCATGGTTCGGCCCACGCCTGTCCAACAACTGATCTCTCGAGGAATCCCGATGCGCCCGCTCGTTCGCACGTTCGTCCTACTCGCCTGCACTGGGCTCGCCGTTGGCTGTTCGCAAGCTCCGCTCGATCACACGGGACCGACTGCGGAATGGCCCGAGTACGGTGGCGACAAAGGCGGCCTGCGTTGGTCGCCGCTCAACCAGATCACCCCCGAGAACGTCGACGATCTCGAGCTCGCATGGATCCATCGCTCGGGGGATTGGCACGATCTCTCCGGTGGACTCGCGCCGACCTCATTCCAGAACACGCCCCTCGTCGTCGACGGCACGCTCTACTACTGCACGCCACGCAATCGCGTTTTCGCACTCGACCCGGAGACGGGCGAAGAGCGCTGGGTCTACGACCCCGAAGTCGATATCTCGCGCATCTACATCACCAACTGTCGCGGGGTCTCGCGCTGGGTCGACGAACTGGCCGCAGAGGGATCGCCCTGCCGCTCCCGAATCATCATGGGGACCCTGGATGCCCGCTTGATCGCGCTCGATGCCGAACATGGAACGCCCTGCCCGGGCTTCGGCGTGGACGGAGCGGTCGATCTCTCCCACGGCATCGGCGACGTCGAGCCGGGCGAGTACGGCGTCACATCCGCGCCCGTCATCCTCGGTGACAAGATCGTCACCGGGACGATGGTCCTCGACAATCGACGCGTCGATGCACCGGGCGGTGTGGTGCGTGCCTACGATGCTCGCAGTGGCGCGCTCGCGTGGGCCTGGGATCCGGTCCTCCCCGTCGACGCTGCCGAGCCCGGGAGCGACACGCTCTACCAGCGCGGCACGACCAACGCCTGGAGCACGCTCTCGGCCGATCCCGAACTCGGCCTCGTCTACGTCCCGACCGGCAACACCTCGCCCGATCACTTCGGCGGTCACCGCCGGGGCCTCGATCACTATTCGAGTTCGGTCGTCGCCCTCGAGATCGAAACCGGCGACGTCCGCTGGCACTATCAGATGGTGCACCACGATGTCTGGGACTACGACCTGCCTTCCCAACCGACGCTATTCGACTTCCCGACCGAAGCCGGCAGCTCGATCCCGGCGCTGGTCCAGCCCACCAAGATGGGCTTCCTGTTCGTCCTGGATCGGCGTACGGGCGAGCCCATCTTCGAAGTCGAGGAGCGACCGGTCCCGCAGCAGGGACATGTCGACGAGGAGTACCTCTCCGAGACCCAACCGTTTCCGACGAAGCCGCCCTCGCTCCACAAGCAAGACATCGGGCCGGAGGATGCCTTCGGCTTCGCCCTCTTCGACGAGATCGCCTGCCGGAACGCCATCGAGGAGCTCCTCCACGGACCCATCTACACCCCGCCGAGCCTCCAAGGGACGACGATGTTCCCGGGCATGTTGGGTGGCATGAACTGGGGCAGTGCCGCAGTCGATCCGCGCAGTGCGTTCCTCGTCGTCAATGTGCACAGCATCATCACCAAAGTGAAGTTGCTACCGCGCACCGAACTCATCGCGAAATACGGCGACAAGATTCCCGAATATGGCGTCGAACCGCAGGCGGGCACGCCCTACGCACTAGAACGGGTGCCGATCTACTCGCCGCTCGGCGCGCCTTGCAACAAGCCGCCCTGGGGCGAGCTGGTCGGCGTCGATCTCGCGAAGGGCGAGATCGCCTGGCGAACGACCCTGGGTACCAGCCGCGACATGGCGCCCTGGCCGGCCTGGTTCGAGACGGGCACACCCACTTTGGGCGGGCCCCTGCTGACCGCCAGCGGCCTTGTCTTCATCGGTGCCACGACGGACTTCTTCCTGCGCGCGTTCGATCAAACAACGGGCGAGAACCTCTGGGAACGCCGACTTCCCACCTCCGCGCACGCGACCCCGATGACGTTCCGCCTGACCGAACAGGGTCGCCAGTTCGTCGTCATCGCCGCCGGCGGGCACGGGATCCTGGGGAGCCCGCCCGGCGACGCGTTGATGGCGTTCGCCCTCCCCGACCCCGAGGAACGCTAGGCGTCTGCGTCTGCGAGGATCTCGGCAAGACGGGCGAGCAATCGCTCGGGTGAGAACGGCTTGAGTAGCAGCGGTAGGTCGTTGGGCCAGGCCCGATGGCGATCGGTCGAGGGTCGGCCACTCATGACCGCGGCAGGAATCCCGGGGCGAAGCCGCCGAACTTCTTCGATCGCTTCGAGCCCGGTTCGACCCGGCATCGAGTAGTCGAAGAGCACGAGATCGAAATCACCCGGTCGCTTCTCGAATTCGGCAATCGCGGAATCCCCGTCAGAAACTGCGGTGACATCGAGGCCCGCTCGTTCGAGAGAGCGGGCGATGAGGCGCCGTACGATGGGTTCGTCCTCGGCGAGCAGGACGCGGGTCCCAGACGAGGGAGCCGTCGCGAGATCCGAACTGACGACCGGCATTTCCGACTCGAGATCGGGCCCGGGCCAGAACAAGCAGAACACACTGCCCTTCCCCAGCTCGCTCTCGACATCCACCCGAGCACCGTGCGCCTCGACGATTCCGTAGACGATCGCCAACCCGAGGCCCGTGCCGTCGCCCAAGGGTTTCGTCGTGAAGAAGGGATCGAAGATTCGACGGAGCGTCACCGGATCGATTCCAACACCGTTATCGCGCACCGAGATCTCGACGCCATCCTGGGCGACGGACGCCGCGAGTTCGATCTCGCCACGCTCACCGACGGCGTCGCGTGCGTTGACCAGAAGGTTCGTGAGGACGCGCTGAAGTTGGGTCTCGTCGGCGTGAACTCGCTCGGCACCCGGTTCGATTCGACGATGGAACTGGACGTTGGGAAACAGCGACGGCCGCAGGAGCGCGTCTACTCGATCGAAGACATCACAGAGTTCGATGTTATGCGGATCTGCCGGCTCCCGACGAGAAAACGTAAGCAGGCCCCGTGTGAGATCTGCACAGTGCTGGGCCGCGTCCTCGAGCTCGCCGAGCAGAACGCGGCTGTCGTCGCTGAGCGTTTCGGATTGCCGCACCAGCGATGCACTACCGAGAATCGCCGTGAGCTGATTGTTGAAATCGTGGGCGAGACCGCCGGCGAGGGTGCCGACCGTCTCCATCCGCTCGGCGTGCTGAATCCGCTCGGTCAGACGACGCTCCTCTGTGGTATCCCGCGTGACCCAGACACGACCGAGGTGTCGTTCGTCCTCTCCGAGCACGGAATGCGCACTCAGCATCACCGTTCGGCCGTCTGCGAATCGGAAGGGCTGACCGGAAAAGGCAAGCGTTCGATCGGCGGCAAAGGCGGGCGCGAATTCGGAAGTCAGCCGTTGTTCCGTAGGGAGCATGGTGTCTTTCACCATCTCCATCAGCTCCCAGGCCTTGCGGCCTTCCCAGTTCGCGGAGCCGCCCTCGGCCCCGAGGTGCTCGCACATCCGATCGTTGATCAGCTCGATCTTTCCGTCCGGATCCGACAGCAAGATCCCGACCGGCACCGCCGCGCTCATTCCGTGCAGGATCTTCGATTCCGACTCGAGCGCGAGCGCCTGTCGATCGGTCAACAGGCGAGCGCGCTCACCCACGACGTTGACCATGAGAAAGCCCGTGGTAACGCCGACTGCGGCCCACACGCCCAGCGTGTCATTGGGCGCCGCCCCGCCGTGATGGCGCCAATCCATGGCTTCAAGCACGACGATCGCCAAGAACAGCGGACCGAGCGCTCGTTCGGCCGGACCTAACGTCGTATCGATCGTGTGGTGACGGATCAGAAGCCCAGCCGCACACGCCACCAGGCTGGCATCCACAACGGACGAGAGCACGCCCGCCCAATCCGGAACCAGCCAACCGGCCGCGCCGACCCCCACGGCCAGTACCGCGACGAAGGGCGCCAGCCCTCTCGGCGGCACGCGATCGTCGAACCGATAGGTCCCGACCAGCAGCAGCGCAGCGAACAGCGTCCCGAACACGCTCGACAACGCAGACCCAGCACTGGAGGGATCCGCACCCACGAGAAGCCCCGCAAGCCAGAGCGACGCCCACGCGGCCAACCACGCCGCCGCCGTCCGGAACTTCCCCATACCGTGCAGCAACCAACCGATCGCCCCCAACCAGAACAGACCGGCGGACACGATGAACAGCAGCTGATTCGTCACTTCCACGGCCGTATGATCCCGCGCCCTGCGCCTAAACGCGACCCGGCGAAACACCCAGTAAACCCGAGGAGTTGCGCCCAGCTGCGTACGGGCTGCGGGGCTGCTGCGGATCCCCAGGCCGGCGCGTCCGATCCTGGAGCTTCAGGCTGGGTGGCCTGGCGACCTAC
Organism: Phascolosoma agassizii; assembly: GCA_035593235.1. Lineage (NCBI taxonomy): Eukaryota > Metazoa > Annelida > Sipuncula > Phascolosomatiformes > Phascolosomatidae > Phascolosoma > Phascolosoma agassizii. The sequence goes on from JAVJHY011772090.1 coordinate 167,872, forward strand.
CGCCACACGAATGCCGACGCCGCAATTGCTAGCTTCGAGCCACAGTGCCCCGGTAGCTCAGCTGGATAGAGCGGCTGCCTTCTAAGCAGCAAGTCACAGGTTCGAGTCCTGTTCGGGGTGCCACATAACTACTGTTGCGACGTAGGATTTTCGACAGAGCTCAACGTTCTGCTCCCCGCGAGCTCCATAATGACGACCATCTGACGACCACCAGCCACACAGCAACACCCATTCGCCCCTTGCGATGCCCCTCGGTTCCACCCCCCAGGTACCTACCACCACGTTGGCCAGACGGCCGCTCAACCAGTCAACGGGGGGCGCCTGGGGGGCATCCGCTTCCCTGCAATCCAAGTCACCAACACCGAAGCCGATTCGCCTGGTCTCCCCTTGGGGCCCCCTTGCTTCGTGTGCGGAGACCGCGGCGGAGACTGTGTCAATGCGACGCGATGCCCCTCGAAGTGCGAAGATTCAAAATGACGAAATCGAAGCGAGCAGAGGTCACCGCCGCACTCCGCCTTCTGACGGCCACGATTCAGCTCGCTGAAGGAGTCCAGGATCGCGCGCGCGTCAGGGACCCAAAGCAGCATCCCCTCGATCTTGTGCTGTTCGAAGTCCTGGTCCGGCAGGTTCGCCTAGCCAAGGCGATACACACGCTCGCACCGAGATTCGCCTACGAGGCGATACTCCAGCTGCGCCTGATGTTTGAGATCTGGGTCAACGAGCGTTGGATTCTGCTCAGCTCGCCTCACAGAAGGGCCAACCGGTTCATCCGGCATGAGGTCGTCGATCAGATGACAGCCCTTAGCGAGCTTCCATTACGGCTCTGGACGGCGCACTCGCATGCTCGGTTCCGAGCACTCTCACGACTGCGCGCGCGAATCGCGAACATATTCCGGGCTCGGACCAAGAAGGGGCGCATGCGTTGGGAGCCGGACTGGGGGACTCACTACGGGCGCGAAACCGTCAAGGTGGACTTCCCCCGGAATCGTGGACACCTCGAGATGTAGGATTGAGCTGGCCGGAGGAGATCCATGGGTCAGCAACGA